>JACMII010000001.1:127473-141241 GCA_014805405.1 Bunonema sp. RGD898 | reverse complement strand
TCGCTCATCTGCCGGAGAGTGCTCGGAATCTCGACCTTGCTTCCGTCCGTCGTCCTCGTGGTGACGATGCCGTAGGGTAGACCGATCGTCACCATCGGTCCGGTGATCCCGGCCGCAGTATAGGATGTCCAAATCTTCGACGATGTGTTGCGCGACCAGTTTTGCGGCGTATTCTTGATGGGCTTGGCACACATATGCTCCAGGGTAGAGAAGATATCCGTGCTTCCGAAGCAGCGCGTTGGACTGCTGCTTTGTCAGCGTTTTTGTTCCCTTCGTCTGCTTCTCGTGACGATAACCGATCTCCATTTCTTTGGTCACGCTGCACTGGAAGCCTTTGGAATCGGCGTAAGACCTGAAACGCTTGACGTGGAGATGCCCCCGGACGTTGTATTCGAAGTCTAACTCACATTCGTGCTTGCTGCAGATGTACTTGTTCGAGTAGAAGTCTTTGACCGCTTCATCCGCCCAGTTGATCTCATGATCGCCGGTTCCTCTCGTCAGAATTAGATCCAGCAGGTGCTCGGCGCCGTGAAGTTCCGCCTCACGTCCCTCCACTTCTTCCATGAGATTCCCCATTTCTCTGAGTTTGCCGCTGCAGCCTCCGTTCTTCGAGATGTCGAAGCGGGACTGCAGAACCGACGTCCATGTGCCAGTTCAGTAGCACCAGAAGATGAAGCATCAAGACGCATGTGAGCGAGCGTATTAAGACGCTGAAGTCCTGATGGATGTAGACGGTGAGACAGAAGAATTCCACCCGCTGTATGTAAAATGGATCGCTTCTAGTCCTAACATCAAAACCTCAATTCTTCCTTCGACGTATCAAAGTCGTCGAAGCGGGACTGCAGACCCGACGTGCGTGTGCCAGTTCAGTAGCACCAGAAGACGGAGAAGCAAGATGCACGTAAGCGAACGCATGGTCTTAGCAAAGTTATAGGTCGGTAGAATACGACATGACACTAGCACGAGTGACAGCTAGGGTAAGTGATGAATGTGTGCACTGCGTGTGCGAGAGAGGACTCCCGCGTCTTTTGGTGAACAGCTCTGAGCGAAGACGATCGATATGTGGCAAGTAGAGATAGAGGTGCGACCAGACAGAGACCTGCGCAGCGACTAATAAGGGGCGATAGGGCCTGCGGTCATTCTGTCTCGCCACACCGAGTGCGCGATACGCGATCGCAACGCAAATAATGGAATGTATAGAAGCGAGAGACCTCAATCACAGTGCTGCAGCCATTCTTCTCCAGTGTCTGCACGATCTCTCGTTAGCAATGCGGCCATGCACGGTGCATGCGAGCTTTGAATGCGGACCCGGAAAGCCAAACATCTTCGATTACTCGAAGCAGTCGAGCATGCAGCTGAATAGCAACTGACACAAATGACTAGCGAGTCACAAAGATGCAAGACCCTTCGGCAATTCCGTCTCTTCACTGAAGTGCGCAGGCGTGAGTGTGTTCGTAAGGCACATGCACATCCGCATGTGCGTCGTGAGTTGTCATCGTCGTCGGAAGGACAAAACACTCAAATACCATACTCTCTCTCCCTCCTCTTCTCCTCTTCTTCTCTCGTCGTCCTTCTCAGTTCGGCGGCTGCGGCGGTGGCGGCGGTTGCAACGGCGGTTGTGGTTGCTGTTGCTGTTGCTGCTGCTGTTGCTGCGGATGGATCGGTGGCGAGTGCAGGTTGTTCTGGGGCTGATGGTGAGGCGGCGCGAAGAGCAGCTGCTGGAGGGGCGCCGGCGGAGGCGGAGGATCCGACGCTGCGGCGGCGAGCGACGGATTCGACTTGGACTTGACGATGGGACAGGCAAAGTCGACGTGCCGCGAGCGGGCCTCCTCCTTCTCCCAGGAGCAGTGGACGAACGGACGCTGCACGTAGTTGTAGACCACCTCTGACTTGTGGTTGGCCCGGCGCTTGAGCTTCTCGAGATGCGTCGGATAGCCCTCCATGCCGAGCCGGATCTTCTTCAGGCCGCGCTCCTTCAGCACCGACTTGGCGCAGTCCCGGTTCTCCGCGTAGCTGCAAGTTCAGATTGATCGACGTCGATGGTGACTGGGAGTGCGCGGCGAGACCGGAGGAAGGTATTGTGCGAGTCTATCAAATCTTCCCAGTGAGACAGACCGAAAGAATCGATTGAGCTGCGTCGAGTAGACCACCCGTGGCACGTCCTCGCCCATCTGCGGCGGGTACGAGTTGTCCCACTCGACCACGTCGTCCTCGAGCAGAACCACGATGTGGCACTCGCGCTCTCCGGCCTGTTTTCGCGGAAGATTTACACACGCGCCAAAAATCCCAACCTGCGTCGACTCGATGAGTTCGGGCAGGATGACCGAGTCCAGGAAGTGGGCAAACTGCTGGCGGGCACCCTCGTTCGAAAGTTCGTGAAGGAGCGCGCGCAGGTTTGCAGATTTCACCTATTTCCCTGATTACTGAACCGCTCTACGCGCGTCGCATACAGTTTGTGCCGAGAAGGGGATCAGCAGATAGTCGCAAGCTTCGTGCAGCTCGGACATGGCGACCGAGTGCGGACAAAACATGGTGCCCGTGTGATAGTAGTCCTAAAATGACGTTTCATAGTTTCCCATACGCAAAAACGCCCGTACCAAGATTGCCTTAAAGGCCTGAGCGCTCACGAAGCCGTCGCCGACCTCGAACATGCCGTCCGCGTTCGGCGTCACGAGTTGCGAGTCCTAAAAATCGTGCATTTCCGACGACGACTAATGGGAGAGTATGTCGACTACCTGAGCCTGAAGAGAGAACATCCGGCCGAGCATGGTGTCGGGATGCGTCCGAAGGACGTCCGGATCGACGCGGAACCGCACGCCGTCCACGAGAATGTGCACCGCTCCGGGACAATCCCTCGGGGCGAAGTCGATTTGCGTCGCCAGAGAGGCGGGCGCCGCGGAGAGCGACGAGTGCAGGGAGGATGGCGGCGACGACTGCGCCGACGAGGACGCGGCGAGCGCGGCCAATAGTTCGGCGTGCGCGGCGCCGCCGAGCGACTGCGACCGGACGGCCCGGCCGACCTGGGTGCCAGCCGCTGCTGCCGCCGCCGCCGCCGCCGCCGCTGCTGCTGCCGCCGTCGCCGATGAGGAGGAGGAGGAGGAAGAGGGAGCGGCCCCGTTTCCAGTCGAGGGCGACGAACTCGTGCCCGCGATCAGAGCGGCGCCCAGACCCAGCGAGCTTTCGTCCTGAAGCGCAATGCAAATGGTGACTCGGATGTGATCATCATATATATGTAAGGCACACTACCCGACGCTGCGAGCCGCCCTTGATGGCCGAGGCGCGCGGCGGCGTTCGGGCGGACGACGATGACATGGAGGAGCAACTGCAACGTTGCAATTGGATGGATCGCAGGATGAGAGTGGTGTGCATGCAGAGAGCAAGACAAGTCAGTATCATTCCGGTCGCTCCGTGGCAATCAATCAATATCGAACCCGGCAGCGCGATTAGGCGAGTCGGGCGGCGGAGGCGGCGACGAAGAAAGAGGTGAGGTTGGATTCGAGCCACCCGTAGACATGCACGACTTTAGTGCCGCTGATCCGCCACCTGTGTTATCCGTTGGTTTATGACTGAACAGGAAATAAACCTGCGACCGCTCCCTCAAAGATGGCAGCGACCTCGCCGTTCTCGACCAAAATGCCGTCATTATTTTGCTGAATTTGCTCGTTGTCTTGCGGCGCCTGTGCGCTTGAGCCGGCTTCCTTGGCCAGCGACCAGGTTACTTGCTGTGACAACGATTTTCTCGCACTCGCCGAACGCGAAACACTAGCAAACCTGCGTCGACTTTCGAAGCGACGACTTGAGACAGCTGTTTCGGCGAGGGCCGTTGTCTTCTGAATTGCATTTCAATTTTACCACTTTCGCGCCTCCTTCCTTTCTTCCATACCTGCGTCCATCTCATCGTTCGTGGACGAGTGATCCGCATCGTCATTCGACAGTCGTCCCGGCGCCGATGCAATTGCGTGCAGCTGCGGTTGACTCGCCGCTGCTCCTGCTCCTCCGTTTTCCATCCCCGAAGTGGTCGGCCTGTTTCTGCCTCTCTCGCCCTGCTCCTCGTCGCTATCCTCATGATTGTTGGCGTTGTCGTCGTCCTCATCGTCGTCGTAGTCGTAGTCGTTCTCGTCGCCTCTCCGTCGTCTGCCGTCTTCCATCGCTTCCTTGCTCTCTGCAAGACGAACATTGAGTGGTTGGAGGAGGTGACGGGACTGATAAGATTCGCCTTCCATTCGTCCAGGCACACATCTCTCTCCCTCTCTCTCTTTCTACATTGCGGGTCTCTTCGTCGCGCGCGTGCGCGTCCGCTGCGCCTCCTCCTCCCACAGCAGAGCGAGTCGATCGATATTCCCCAGGAGCATGACAGCTGCTGCTGTGCGGTGTCTGGGGGAGGAGACGCGCGCGATCCTCTCTCTCCCTCTTCCTCGTACAACCGGATCTCGGAGAGCGCAACCACTCGAGAAAGTCGCTCGCCATCACCGCACACAGCTCTTGAAGATGAGAGACAGCCGAGTCACCGGACCCTGGTGGACGGACGGACGGACGGGGGGAAGGAATCTAACGTCACGTCACACGTCGTAAGCACACACTAATCCCACCCACACCCCTCTCACCCACCGACTGCCGTCAGAGTTTCATTAGCCTCGTCTTTTTCGTCTGCGCCCATTCGGGGAGAAGAAGTTGCCGTTGTCGTAGACTCGAGCACACGCAAGATCTGGAAATGCAGGACCGTCGTGGAAAGGGCCGCCGGAAGTGGCACACGCGTGACCGCCGAGCGACTGGGCGGAGTCTTCCGCTACAATTGTTAGTTCAAGAGAAGGAAGACGAGACGAGCGTGGGAAATAGACGCAACAGACGCGATGCAGGAAATCGTGACATTACAATGGGACGAAGGGCAATTCGAGGACGGTAGGCACTGCCTATTCGCGATCCATCGGCGCTAACCTACAGCCTCGACGAATTGTTGGCACCTTACCGACTGGCAAGAAGTCGAAGGCTGAAAATGAATGCGTAAGAAGCTAATGATGATGCGATGCGATGTTGACAAAGCGAAGCACGAGGTCTCGAGCGACAACCATCATAACAGAAAATCAGCTGCCGCCGCCTCAACGTCAGACTTCACTGCGGGCAGGTCTGAATCGAAGCTTGTGAGCCTCTTTTCGACGCAAACCTTTGCACTCGCTTCCTTGCCGCAATCGTATTGACGAGAGCACACACAAGTTTGTGATCTGGTTGCACCAACTGACGACAACGTAGAGGCGGAAGTCTTTCGCTAAGCCTAACCGACTCGCATCTTCGACGCAGCCCAGCGTAATGTGTTTGTTCATCAGACAATGCTCGTGTCACGACAGTGCTGTCTGCTGCTGTGGCTGTGAGAGGGATTTGACACAAGGACGCGCGAGAATTCGCAGTTCCGCATGACCCGATAAGCGTCACCGCCACAAACACAGCCTTGCATCACTTGTGTTTGGACATCAGAGAAGGCTCATCCTGTAATTCCGCTCGCTTTATCTCTCTCTGGTACACGCATATCACACAGAACTGAGTCGTCGTCTTGTGTTTCACTTTCGCCTTGTCTGTCGCTCGCTCGTTCCTCCCTTCAACAACCCTCTCACCTTTGTTCGTTTGTCATTTACTACTATTATTATATTATATTATATATTTCCATCGTCATCGCAGCGTGCCTACTCCTTCTTGGACGAAGATCCGAAGCCGAAGAACTTCATAAAGCCCTTCTTCGACGACTTACCCCCTCCTCCTCCTCCGTTCGAGTGGTTGCTACAATTACGCACCGACTCGATCAATCAAACCGCAAAGCCATACTCATTGCTATCCAAACTGCTTGTCCGCGTGTTGCTCAGCTTGTGATGGCTACTACTGGGCGATGATGGAATGTCGCTGACGTCAAACGAGTTGTTCGTTGGGGAGTTCGGAAGTGAAGGAGCCTGGAGTCGCAGTGTTTGTAGGTTGATGGTTTGTTTGCCCTCTACTCCTGCACACACCTGTTTGTCGGGGATAGTTGAAGATGTCGGACTGGTGGGCGAAATGGGCGTCGGCGGCGTTGGCTGCTGGTACGAGAGGGAATGTTGACCGCGGAGATAGGCCGCCCGGTCGTGCTGCAAATTTTATGCTCCAACAGCGCGCGCAACATGCTACATACATTTGTAGGGGGGAGGGGAGGAGATTGACGACGAAATGAGGGAAGGGCACGAAATTCAAGACCAAATGTGGGAACAGCTGGGCAGATCGGGAGCGCGGACTTGTGGATGGGAACGAACGCAAACGTTGTATCGGATGACACGAGGAAGTGAACGCTGAATGCCACCGCAGACAGATGGAAAAGGAGGAAGGAACGAGCGGCGTCTCTCGGAAGGGTGCCGAGTTTCGACAGCAACCCCCGATCGACCGACCGACGTCACGGGGGGAGAGATTCGCAACGAGAAACAGCGACGACACGAACCTGCAGTGCAGGATACGCCGATCCCATAGCCTGGCCGTTCTGGATCCTCGTCAGTCGGATACAGACGAGTATTGTCGCCAATTCGAGCGGTTCACTCCATTGGTTGAGTAGCGGCACCGACCGGAATCCTCCCCGAATCGAGTCTAGCGGTAGGACGGCCTGTCCAATGAAGGGATCCGTCTTCGATCCCACAAAGTCGCCATCTTCGACCAGGAATCGCAGCAGCGCAGCCTCGGGGCAACGCACCTTGAAGGGGAACGACTCGTCCCAGTAGGGGCAGAGGCCGTTCGACGCTGAATTCCCACTTGTGCACATAACAATCGAAGCAGCAAACTGATGGTCCGTGTGCGCTGAACCTTCGAGTCGTCGCCCAGTCCGATGACTTCGATCTCCACGAAAGGTGAGCATATTCCCTTAAAGAGGAATCAATCGATATGCAACGATCCATCAATCAATCACTCACTTTTGTCCGATCCTTCCGCGCCAGATGCCGGCCTCCGACCACGTGCACCGTCATCATGATCGGGCAGGATGTCGTGATCGTCGCTTCGGTGCCAGGCCTATGTAGATTGATTACGAGCAATATCACCCCCGTTGAAATCGTACAGGTATTGAACGTCCATCATATAGGCAGGCTTCAGCACATAGCCCGATCGCCCGTTGGCTAGAAAGCGTCCATGATTCAGCTGCATAGCCTTGTCGCCGGTCTGATAGTTCAGCGCCACCATGTGACAGCCGGCGTTCCACATCGGCACCTGTCATCATTGATGATGAGCAACCTGTGCGCTGGGCGACAAATCTTACGGGATTGAAGTTTGTCGACTTGAGACGAGTGCCCTGCGGATAGACTCGACTGAGCTGACGGATGTTGAACTGGATCAGGCCCTTCTCGATGAGTCTGTCCAGCTTGGTCTCGACGAACGAGCACATCTCCGAGAAGGATCCGTCGGTCAGGAAGTTCGGGTCAAATGGCACGGCCTTACAGTAGACCACGAGGTTCGACAGTTCCAGCGCCACGCGAAGCGTCTTCTCCTTGTCCCGAATGCTCGTCCTCTTCTCGGACGCCGCCCTCGTCACTTCGAGCAGACTGTTGTGCCAGTCGTCCGCGTCCGCGGCCGTCTGCGCCGACAGGACCATCTCCAACGGCGCAGCGTTCCAATGGGCGTCGCTCTGGTAGAGCTTTATCGAATGCGAGTGCCCGGGTGGCCCTGGCACTCTTTCGACCAAACATCCCGCCAGATCGACTGTCTGATAGACGGGCTCGGCCGCATGGAGTCCGTACGCTCCGCCCGAGCCCGACTTCTCGTCCAGCTCCAGGACGGCGTTGGGCGGGAACCACCCGATCCTTCCGAGATATCGGCCCCGCCACTGCTCCGACTCCTTACGCAACACTTCGACGAGCGCGCCCGCCGGGAACGAGAGCGAGTCCGATGCGGCGCCGCGATGCTCACGAATGGCGCGAGCTTGACTCTTCTTGTCGAGATCACGCAGGTCCATGTAGCAGCCCTCGGCGGGCCGATTCCCCTGCGACGGATCGATGCCAGACGCGGTGGCCATCGCGGCGATCTGCTCGTTGACGACCGTGCTCAGGCATACGTCTGCAACCACCGCCATACGTGTATCTCGAAGCGGCAAAACAAGGCCGCAGCGAATGAGAACGCACACAAAGTCCCCTCACCTCGAACAAACTGCCGAGTCGAATAGAAGTCGACCAGCTGTGCGAGTGACTCGAAGATGGTCTGATTGACGACGAAGACACGACCCTCGCGTTTCAGCCGACAGTGCCAGACTTCGCCCTCGACTCTGAGAAGAGGTTTCCGTCTTTTTTGCCCATACAAAAGAACACACTACCGAACGGACACGACGAAGACGGACGGATCGACCGAGGAGGTTCTTACCAGAAACGCGCCATCCGACGCAACCGTTCCGAGCAGTTGTTCCGCTCTCGTCGCGTCGATCTCGCCAGCCCACCAACTAAGCGATATTCGTCATTATCTCATGAATAATGCATAATAATGGTCATACGCCTGTCCAATCTGCGTCTCCGGCTGCGGGCATGACTTGAGCAATCGAGTCCTAATTTTCGGGGAATTGAGAAAAACTGCTCGACTCGTCAGACCTGAAGTGTGGGGTCGCGAGGTAGCTTTTCGTATAATACGAGATGAGTTCGAAAAGGGTGTCCATCTCGAGTCCGTCGAGAAAGTAGTACTTCTTGTCGCCGTTCACCATCTTCGTCCGAATTCGGCAGTGGTGCACTCTTTCGTCGTACAGGAAGGAGAGTGCAAAGTCGCCAATGAGCGTTCCCGAATTTCGAACGAGGAAGAGTCCCGTTCCGGCCGATCTGTGTTCCAGCAGCCTTGCCACGGCCTGCTCGCGTTCGATGTTCCCGTGAAACCAGTCCTCGGTGATGTGCATCTCCTCGGGCCGCACCATCCACGATGGAGCGTCGGCGGTATCGATCGAAGACGGCGCTCCACTGTCGTCGTCGTCGCGTAGAGAAGTCGAGTCCTCGGTGGCTGACGGCTCCTCGCACACCTCGAGCATGTAGCAGAGTCGGTCCGGCAACAGGACGAAGACGTGCCGAGACCAGTCCTATCGAGTGATGACGTCGATTATCATGATTATTGGACGAGAGCGTTACGTGACTGATGGTGTTCTGCAGATGCAGCATGCCGCGTTTCACGTGCTCGCGCGACAGAAGCTCGCCCTCGCCCACTGAAGAGAACGTCTCGCTTTCATTTCGTTCAGTAGAAGAATTGGACCGCTTGAGTGTCACTCACGTCAGCTTATACGAACATGTCTTCCCACTCGCGTTTCGGACTTTTCACCTCGCTTTCGCATCACTGCTTCTAGCCCATTCGCAAGGATCGAATAGTGCTCGTCTTAGTTTCCGGGCAAACCGATTGCACTTCCCCTCGCATACCGTCTTCGTTGAACTGGCTAGCCGCCGACGTGGACGCCGCCGAAATGCTTTCCCTCGTCGAGCTGACGCTTGCCGCCGCCGCCGCCGTTCCGCCTCCCGAGTCGACCGGCAGTTTCTTGTGCTTGATGATGATCTTCCTGCGCAGAGCGTGCGGTGAGGGCAGTGCGTTTTCGTCCTTTGACACGGGTGCAGTCAGCAAGTAGTCACCCAGGATCTATCATTCGATCGATACTACCACTTGCATGATGATAACCTCCTTCATCTCCTGGGCCAAAAGCCTCTGCGCCGGAACCGAGCAGTTGTCTTCTATCGACAAAATCAGCGGGTACTCGGACGTGGCGAAGGCGTAGTGTCGAATCGTGAAGAGGACGTCGCGCAGACTCAGGCGTGTCACCATCGTGTAGCCGTGATAGATGATGATCTCGGAGACCTCGCCGTTCGCCTTTCGAGCGCCGTCCCAGCAATCCACTGAACGTGTGCTCGTCTCTTTCGCTCACACCACTCCATTACGCTCGATGCATCGGCATCCGGACAGGAGGGCTCGCGCATAGGCGTCCACGGATGACTCACTTCGGAATTGGTCGCCGGTCAGGTAACTAAACTTGGCCAGTGTGCAAATCATCAATAATCACGAAGTACGTGTTGTGCGATGATGAGATCCAATAGTGCGACAGGGGTCGCATCATATCCTGAACGACTTTCGAGCAAACCGGGTCCATGAGAGCGTTTTCGCGTGAGAAGAGATAGTCCACAAACTGAACATCTCATGTCCACCACTTTTAGCGATCAATCACGGGGACCTGTGGCATTGTGAGTGTTGGCGCTGAGCCGGTCTGGGATGGGTCCAATTCCTTCACAGTCCGCTTCAAGAGTTCTGTCGCCCGATCGCGAGAGGCGTGCGCCTCGTCTCCCTAATTATGATTCTACAATATTTGCAATATCCCCCGATTGACTAGCCTGAAAGTCCTTCTGGAAGCGCATAAAGTTCGCGACCGTCATGTGTACGCCGTCGTCGAAGAGTGTCGAGAAGGTGCGCGTGAAAAACTGAAATTCGCCATTGTTTCAGCTCAGAAGTGGATATCTAAAACTCGACCGTCTGGTCGTCGATAAGTTTCCTGTAGGCCTGGAAGAAGTCGGCGTAGTTCATCTGGTCCTAGATATCTCAGCATTTCAATCGATTGCGGTTGCAAACCCAACCGTTGCGATGTCTTGCAGCTGCCGGGATCCCACCTTGAACTGGAGTTGGGTTTGGACGAAGGGCTTCATATGCTTCATGTAAACCCTGCACTCTCCGTCAACGCTCGAACATGTTCGAAATTCGACCAAGACACCACCTTTCGCCATTTGGTTCCGCCAGCGCGACGAACTGACGATGCAACCATCGATTCACGAGCTGCGAACTGCTCCAGTAGTGATGAAAATCGTCGATTAGAGCCTGGAGTCCGGTCTGCCACATTCTACAGGTGTCCACGGTATCGACTGTACACGTTCGTATGATAGCAATGTTGCAATGGGAGGACGAACATAGCAAGATCCAGTAGTCGAAGACGAACGCCTGTGTGTATGCGACCAGCAGGATGTTCTGCGGGTCGAAGTTCTGCGAAATGTCCTTGTCCTTGGCCCACTTGTCGTTCTGCTTCATGCCGTTCAGCTTGAAGTCCAGCGTTTGGACCTGTGCACTCTCCGAATGGGCAGTGTTGCGGCAGGTCTGACCTCCTTGATGAGCCGCGTCTCGAGGATCTGCGTCTTGGCTCGACCCAGTGTCAGAAGGGAGGCGTTATCCCACTTTCCGAGCACGAGCTGACCGTCCTGTCTGGAGAGCATCAATCGTCTGAAGGCGGGCTCCCATTTCCGGAGGAGCGCCAGCTTGCAGACCTGCAGCATGTAGGAAGGCATATTTCGCTGTCCACTGCCAACCGCTAGCTTAGTTTTGAAATCTCACGATAGAGCATTGTGTAACGCTCAAATACGTGCATGTGGAGACTATAAATTTTTGAATTAACGCTTACTGGTTGAAGTCTATCCATTTCATAAGACTCTAAGCAGACCGGAGACAGCAATGCACAGCTCATAGGACGTTCAATTTTCACCTTGTGCCCTTTCTCCATGGCAGCGAGTCGCTGTTCCATGTCCAGTTCATGAAGTCCTCGTAAGACTGAACTCGTGGCAGCCGCGCCGTGCGACCCATGGCCGCTTCTCGTCTTGGTCGACTCGAGCGAGTGCGATTGCGAGATGGTGGTAGTGCGGCGCTGCAGCAACTCTTCCCTCATCACCGTCGCTTGCTCCCCCCTTTTTACCCGACCTACCTTCCCTGACATCGCTTCCACTGAACGACGTCGTCTAGCCCATACGAACCGCGCGCTACGACACCCTGGAACGCGTCTCATATATCCATCGCCGCAGACCATTCAGGGGTCGAATGCGCAAGAGGCTCCATGCGAGGGCAGCATGATGAATCACACATGGCGCGCGAACGCGAATTGACGCGACGACTCGAGAGGAGACGAGTTGACACTCGTTTGCGGATTAAAACACCTAGAGCATAGTGGGAGGGCCGGGACAACACGCGTCGGTGTATCGTCTCATTCTTACATGCGTCTCGTGCCTAATCGCAGGCGCACACTCGTAAAGCTCTCTGGTTGGAAGGAAGAAAATGCGTACAACACGAATGGGCGCGAAGAGGGGAGGAAAGCGGGCAGAAAAGCGCCGGTAGGCCGGCTAGCTATGCTCTTATCTTTGTCTCTCTCTCTCTCTCTGCCTAAGACGCCCATCATCTTTTCACTGGGATCGCTGCCGCTGCCGCCGCCGTGGCCGCTGCGACAAGATGGCGGGGTGTCAGTGTTGTGCGAGCGAGAGAGGGAAAAGACATGCACACCACACACACGCACAGCTAGACAGGGGCGTCGTCATCTCTACCCTCGTCTGTTGTGACTCAACGCCAAGCGCACGGGGGGAGCGTCGGCGACAGCAGGAAATGAGAATGCGAGGGCACTGCATCCAGACGACGACGACGACGACGGCGAGGAGAGGAGAAACGAGAGGAAAGCGCTTCACAGGGGCGCTTACTCGCTCGTTCGTGCAAGGGGGGGGGGGAGAGCATCAGCAGCGAGTTCTAACCGAATTACGGGATGGTACCGCTGCATTGTTTGCGCACCCCGCTTGTCGGGTTGAGAACCACGACGACGACGACGACGATCAATTGCGGAGAGCTGCGTGCACACATGCCGCCCGCGCAGACAACAGATTCACGTGCCGCACTGCGCTCGAGTGGGATCATGGAGGAGGAGGAGGAAGGAGTCTGACTTGTGCGAGCGAGCGGGCGATCGATGCGAATCACGGCTGTGCGCGGTCATGCACACGACGTATGCTGTCGCGTTACCCCCCTGCGAATGCGGTAATCCCGCTACGATCGCTGTCTGACAGCTTGATCTGTTCCAAAACGACCAGCGGCGATGACGTCTGACTCTGATCGTCGTCGATTCGTTGCAAATCCATTGGCGATGCGCCAGGACTGTAGGCGATTTCGTACAGTCCGCATGGACTGAGAGCGGTGACCGACGACACTCTTTCACTGTGTGGGGCATGCACATCATCGGTGCGCGTTCTGTGGACAGCAGCAGCAGCAGCAGCAGCAGCACGTCGACGTTGTGTGCCTTCCTGAAATAACTGCTCCGTGCTGCGATGGCGGCGACGGCGACGGTGGATTAGCATTGCGCCTCGTGCCTCAGGCAAAGGGCGTTGCTACGCTTCTGCAGTGTTGTCGCTGTTGTTGTGTCAGCAGTGCCGGGGAAATGTTTCCTTTCCTCTCCCCCCCCTCTCCCCTGTCCGTCGACGATAATGCGATCACCATCGGTGCGCGCCACTTTTCTCCTCTCTCTCTCCTCTTCCAGACGGAGCGGAAACTCACAGACTGTCTCAAAAGGCGACTCTCTCTCCCTCTCTCGCGCGCGCGTCATTTCCTCTGCATCCCTTTGAATAGGTGTCATCCCGTTCGTTCGTTCGTCCGTCCGTCCGTCCCAGTCTCGAGCCCGCCATCATTCGGCCAGTCTCGCGTTTATCAGGCGCCGGTGATCGCTCGCTTTCTCTCTCTCCTTGAAAACCGGGGAAATATCTATCTCCTGCAGAGATCTCCCCCTCTTCGTCCTCCCCTTCACTCGCCTCCGCTTTCTCATCCGTCCGCCGATGTTTGTGGTTCTCCCCTTCGCCTGCAACGTTGTTTGGTGCCCACCTGCCAGCCAGCCGCTTGTCTCATCACATCGCATGTCGGAGAGGGAGGGAAGAGAAACATCATCATCAGCAGCAACATCGCATCGCCATTGCCACCGCCACCACCATCATGCTCGTCCTCTCATTTTGACGAAGCCTGCGTCTCTCCCCCCCCCCTCCGTTGTCTC
>JACMII010000001.1:110001-127438 GCA_014805405.1 Bunonema sp. RGD898 | reverse complement strand
GGGGGGGGGGGGGGGGGGGGGGGGGGGAGAGAAGGAATTCTCTGTGTATGCGCACCGGCACAGGCACGCACACACACTGCCAGTCCTCTCTCATTGTGTTGTTGTGTGTATGCGTGTGTGTGTTGGAGGGAGAGAGAGAGAGAGATCTTTCCCCGGACGGAGGAGACCACACAGGAGGCCGCCACGAGGAAGATGCGGCGCCGCTTCGTCCTCCTCCTCTACCTCTTTCTGGCCATTGTCGTGAGCGTGACGAGGACGCTGCCCATCCAGGAGGATCCTCCCGAGATGGTGGAGGTGCAGCGAGCATTGCAGCGCGACGATATGAACGAGCAGGGACAGGTCGAAGCAGGTGAGCATCCGACTCTTTGTGCGCGCCTTTTCTTTCGACTTGGGGGGGGGAGCGCTAGCTTGATTTCATGCGAAACTCATGTTACTCGGGACCCAACACCGCGAGCAGTCGCTATTGTCGTTATTATTGTGTGGGGCGCGAGATGTTTGTGGTGGTGCAATCGCGAACCGTCATGCCATTCATCACGATCGCGACTTCTTCGATTTCTCTCATCCACCACTCATCCACGCATCAACGTCATCACGATTTTCTCCTTTCGCTTCTTTCTTCTCGTGCATTTGACGGATCTGAGAGGGGGCGGGGATCGACGTCCCATCGACTGTCGTTCCGTTGCAGAGGACGCCGACGCGGACGAGACGAAGCGAAAGAAGCAGCAGAAGTCGTGGCGCCCACTGCACTACTCGATCACGGCGGTCTCGCCGCGCGTCTTCGTGCGTACGGCCGACTTCCGGCTCAACGCGAGCGAGTGTCTCGAGTTTCGCTACGCGCTCTCGGACCGGCGCACCAGGTCGGTGCACGCAAGCCGCACACGCGCACGCACGCACACACGCATACCCCCCTCCTCTCGCCCTTGTTGGCACTCTTTCGCTAGTCGTCGTACACGCAGTGGGTGGGGGAGAGGCGCGCGGAATGTGACGGACTGCTAGGAGCGCAAACATATGCTTCTGTTCGGGCCCACATCGACCGCACACGGCGGGACAGGTGCGCGTGTGTGTTTGCGTGCGAGCGGGACCCGAGAACAAGCCCTCCTCGCCGGTCGACGACGACGACGACTACTACTACGAAGTCGTCCTCGGCCAGCTACAGAGTCCTTCTCGACGGATGCTCCTCCGCACATGCGCACGGGAGGAGGAAAGCTGATTAGAGTTGCGCACGCGCGCGCGCGCTCCACTGCATCCAGTCTCTGTCTCGCTCGCTGCTCGAAACGAGACCACACACGTGTCGCGCGCGCGCACGCACATTCCTGCATCCGCCCGCTCTCCCCCTTCTTCGCTTCGCGCGGCGAGCAGGGGCATCATCTACACATATGCGCATATCAGTCGTCGACCGACCGACAGGCAGAGAGGCGCGCGCGCATTCTCACACGGGCAAAAAGTGGCCGGTCGACGACCGTTTGAAAAAACGCGCGTCCTTTCTTTGCTGCTGCTACTGCCAGGGCGCCAAAAGCATGCTGTCGTCGTTCGTCCGGACGAACGAAGTACGCGATTGGGGGAGATGATCTTTTAGCTGCTCCGGATACAACATCTAGATGAGACTTTCTGCGTGGTAGACCGTGCATGTTACCGAAATCCACGGCCATTGCCAAAGATTCAAGAGAAACGTGAGCGAAAAGATCCTCCTCTGACTGAAAAGAGGAGTAGAAAGGAAACGCCGATTCATCCCTAAAACAAGCCATAGATCGGATAATTCCCATACTCAAACTCAAAAACTCAAAGGACCGCCGCGTGAGTGAGAGCGGACAAGACGTTATGTTGTCTGTTGAACGCTTGGCATGTGATTCAAATAGAATCTCTCTCCATAAGCTAGAGGTGAAATGCGGCGATTTCAGGTTACGCGGCTACGCGTGCACGCTCGACGAGGGCGGCTACTGCGTCCTAAGCAAGTTCTACTATCCACGCAACGAGCGCGGCTGCGCCCGTCTCCAGACCTGGTCGACGCGACCCGAGAGGTTTTCCCTGCTCTCGATATCCCCCCATCACATCGAGCACCTTAGGTACGCCTTCTATTTCGTGCTGGAGCGACGGGCCCGGCGTTGGGTGCCCGAGCGAGCTGCGGCCCGTCGTCGACTTCTGCGCGTCCAGAAGCGACGACGCGCCCGACGCTCCGACCAGGAGACGCTCGGCGAGTTGACCATCACCGGGCTGCGGCACTGCAATGCGATCTGCGATCAGGACTAGCTGCCGTAGGGGAGACAGAGACAGACAGATTTGCACCAATCACATCGCATCGATCGGGTCGACATGGAGAGGAGGAGGAGGAGGAGGCAAACAACAGCATCAGGACCACGAGCATTTCCGGCAAGCAGCTTTACTGCCAACAACCGAGACAGACACTTTCTCACTTGCGACAAACGGAGATGGCTGAAGATGCTTTCACGATGAAGACTGCACAATGCCACCGACTTCAACACCTCGATCGTCCCCCTAGTCTTCTTGGGGTTTCCGGACGAAGATGGCACTCGCGTTCCGGAGATCACTTCCTGGGCCCCAAATGGTGATACGGTCTTGTATCTGCGTTTTACGCACCAAACCTAATGGACTCCAAATCGATGACGGCAGGTGCGCGGGGCGGGGGTTCCTTTTTTGCTCTCGCGCGCACGGGACCCAAGAAAGGATGAGGAATGATCAGCTCGTATTCAGTTGAATCCCCCTCCCCCATGTGCGCCGTTCATTGATTGTCGTTTTCTCCATCCGTCAAGTGCTCGACCTGCGGACGACGTGGGGGGCGGGGCATCCTTCTCCACACCGTCCTTCTTCTCACAGCGTACTCTCGTTTTGGCCACGTCAGCGACTCGACCGAAGAGGATGCGTCCGACTCGCCTTCTTCGTTCTCTTCCATTCGTTTTCGTCATTTTCCTCATCTCGACAGCGTTCGCTGACGATGGCGAGGACGGCGTCGAAATCCCACGCGGCGTGCCCATCAACAGTAGATTTAATTTGACGCCCTAGAGTTGTCAGAATTCAAATGTCTTCGCAGAAGCCTCGTTCTATCGGCCGTCCGCCGAGTTCCGCTGCCTGGATGACTCGTTCACGATTCCCTACGACCAGGTGAACGACGACTATTGCGACTGCGAGGATGGCAGCGACGAGCCGGGTATGATTGGAATTTAAATGGAATTTGCAAAGCGTCATGCGTTCAGGCACGTCGGCCTGCCCGAACAGCCGCTTCCACTGCCTGAACCTCGGCCACACGGCCGAGGACATCCCCTCATCGCGAGTCAACGACGGGATCTGCGATTGCTGCGACGGCTCGGACGAGTGGTCGGGCGCCGCGAGCTGCTCGAACATCTGCCAGGAGTTGGGACGCGGCGCACGCGAACAGCGAGAGCGGGCGGCACAGCTCGCAAGGACAGGGTTCGCCGGACGGCGGGCACTCGTCGAGCAGGCCAAAAAACTGAAGGTTTCTGCTCTCTTTAAATTTGTGGAGAGCAATTGGAGAAATCGTGACATGGACAACCATGACAAGGGTTTCACGAATCTGGGTCGATTGAAATGCGAGCAATAAATTCCAGGAGGAGAAGGAGCAGGAGGCGGCGGAGGCGCGTGCCTCCATCGACGAGCTGAAGACGCAGCGCGACGAGGCCGAGAAGAAGAAGGAGGAGACGGAGAGTGCCGAGCGTGCCGCCAAGGATGCGCACCGAAAGGCCTGGCAGGGTGAGACAGAACGCAAGCGCAATAATCGTTCAATGTGAGCGATGCAGAGACCCGCGACGAGCGCCGACGCCAGCAGGCCGAGAAGCTCTTCAAGTTGCTGGACCGAGACGCTGACGGAAAGCTGACGGCGGCGGACATCCAGGCGGACACGATGTTCGACGAGAACCACGACGGCAAGGTGGACGACGAGGAGACGAAGCGCCATCTGAAGGAGGCGGTCGAAGTGGACTTGGAGAACTTCCTCGCCAACCAGTTCGACGACTTCCGACGACTGCTCAGGGACAAGATTCGAGACGAGCGAGAGAAGGCAGAAGACGAGAAGGAAGCCAAGAAGGATGAGGAGGAGGAGGCGGCGAACGAGGAGGATGGGGATGAGGACGATCATAAGGACGAGGATGACCAGCCGGAGCCGCCTAACGAATGGGACGACGACCCGCACGAGCCACCGTTCCCCGAGGATGTGCAGCAGGTGATTTCTTCTCCTCATTCCATTACATCTCAACGCCCGAGAGAGTTGCAGCTCATCGAGGCGTCCCGCGCGGCCCGAACCGCGCACTCGGATCTGGACCGTCGTCTCACCGATCTGGAACGAGTTGTCAAGGATGCGGACGCGTTCGCGGGCGGTCAATTCGGTCGCGACCTCGCCTGGGCGCCTCTGAAAGGACAGTGTCTCGAGCTGGACGACTCGCAGTACACCTACCGTCTGTGCTTGTTCGACAAGGCCGTCCAGAAGGATAAGAACGGGCACAACGAGGTGACGCTCGGGTGAGAATGCCAACATGCGCATATCGCGTTCGAATGATGTTAAAATATGATATACAGATACTGGGGCGAGTGGACGGGCGACGGCGATGCGACATCCGAGTCGCACTACGCTCGTCAGAAGTACGACAAGGGTCAGGCGTGCTGGAACGGACCCGAGCGCTCGACCGAGGTGCGTTTTGAACAGCACAAACGGGAGAGGGGCAACGCGTCTCGTGCGCGCAGGTGTTGATTAGCTGCGGCGCCGAAGGTCGTCTGATCGAGGCGTCCGAGCCGGGTCGCTGCGAATATCGATTCCTGATCGAATCGCCAGCCGCCTGTGAGGATCCGGACGCGACGGACGGACAGGGCGTGCATACGGAACTCTAGCCGCTCTCCTCGGCTCGTGCCTCGAGGCGAATCAAGAATGTGATGAAGGCAGTGATAGATGGATGGCATGAGTGGATCGAATCACGTGTTTTATTCTTTCACACACACACACACACACACGGATCGACCGCCAACAATACAAGATCACGATCGTAGTGGTGAGGTGGCGACAGCGCGATGATGAAGCGAGCCTCTCGTGATGCGTCTCTCTGTCCATATATCATCTCTTAAGTCGGATTTGGTACCGGATCTGGTTCTGCCTGTCTCTCTCTCCTCTTTCTGTATGTCTTCGCACGGGCGGTATGCACGCGCGCTGGGTGGCCCGTATGAACTGGCTGACACAGAAACTGAGGTCATTAGTAGTTGACGGCGACGTGAAAGACGGAGGAATTCGACGAAATCGCGGACGAGGCGGCCGAGAGTTTCTTCTTGACCGGGGGCGGGTCCTTCTCTTCTTGCCGCCGAGGATGCGAGGATCCGGCAAAGACGAAGAACAGGACGGGAATGACGAGCACGCCGTGGAGGAGACTCAGCCCAAGAACCAGGAGCATCGTCTTGGCGAAGACCACCGACATGTGGAGCTGAACCAGGAGAAGGGCGAGGACGACGAGCAAGGTCGATGCCGACGCCTGGGCGACCGGCAATCCGACGGACGCGAGCGTCAGTCGCAGACGGTCCGACGCCCGAAGATGGCGATCCGTCCGCGAGTAGTGGTACGCGATGTGAGCGGGCACGTCGACCGCGAATCCGATCGACATGACGCTAGCGGAGACGACGACCGGATCCAGCTGCACGTTCCACCAGCCGAGCGCGCCGAACACGCCGAGCGCGGTGGACGCCGTTCCGAAGCCGGCCGCGGCGAGCGTGCCAGGATGGGCGATGAACAGACGAGCGCAGAGGATCATCGCGACGAGCGTGCAGACCGCAGACTGACCCGTCGTGGACCAGAGTTCCGGAATCAGGTCGAGGAAGCGAGCGTCCTCCTCGTAGACGGACACGTTGAGGCGAGCGAATCGTGCGGAGATCGCGCGCCAGTCGTTCAGCAGCTGTGCGCGCGCGCTCCACTGATGAAGCGTGTCCGAGGCGAACGCCGTCGTGAAGAAGAAGCGGCGGACGTGGAGAGGCTCGTCGCCCTCCTTTCGGCCTGTCGTTTGCACGAAGCCCGCCCAGAACGAGAACTCGGGCCAGGCGAGGAACTCGCGCAACTGGTTCCTCGCCGATTTCAACTCTTGGGCCTTGTCGTCGTCATCGTCGTTGTCATAGTCTTCCTCTTCCTGTAGACCGATCGACGATTGCACATAGCGAGCGTAATCCCGGAGCCAGAGTTTGGTCGACGCGTTTCCCACCGAGAACGGATGCGACTCGAAGGCCTCCGCGACAGTGAGCAGATCTCGCTGCTGCGTGGGATCGAAGACGTCGCCCGGTCGATCGATCAGCACCCAACAGACCGTGTGTCGAGGGATGATGTAGTCCGCTCGGAGTCGGAACATCTCGGCCACGGGCGAGTCTTGTAGGAAGAGATGCGCCGGCTCGAGCTCGGCGCGCATCCCAAGGATCCCGAGCACCGAGCCGTACCAGTAGAGAGCGAGCAGGAGCAGGGTGCCGAGGCAGGACACTCTCGCTGCGAGCAGGTTGCAGTAGCCGCTCAGCGCGGATCCAAGAAGATGGCGCACCCGCATCGACCGACTCGCCTGCGTCGGCTTCTCGTCTCGACCGAGCGCTCGAAGCAGATCGCGCTGACGGGCCAGACGGCGTTCGCGCTCCAGTTCCGCCCGTCCAACGAGCACCATTATGGCGGCGTAGATCGTGAGCTGGAAGATGTAGTCGGTCAGTAGGGCGGCGGCGTTTGCGATTGAGAACAGTTGGATCTCGGGCGTCGACGTCCAGGCGCCGACGCCGAACGCCACCACATTCGTCACGGTCGTTATAGTGATCTAGGGAGGCAAGATTGATCATGGCGCTGCTGCTGCTGCTGCTATCGATTGACGCTCACCGATGGACCCGTCTCGACGAGCATCTCGATCACGGTAGCGCGCAGATCCCCCTCCGGATCGCCGACGAACGGGTTGAATAGCCTACGAGCGTGCGATGGTTGCAAATCTCCCCTCCGTCTTCTTCTCAAACCTCCTTCGTGCACGGATCTGCTGCCAGGCGTTCACCATCAGGAAGGCGTCGTCCACGCCAATTGCAAGAACCAGGAAGGGCGTAACGCACAGCGTCGATCCGAATCGAGTTCCGGTCCAGAAAAGGGTGCCCAGCGCGGCGCCACACGCCACGAACGGACAGACGCAGGCCGAGATGGCCAGGATGACCTGAGGGGTGCACGCTCTGATGAGATCAAGGCGCGGTAGAAAGCACCTTGTGCCAATGTGCCTGGTCGCAGATCGCCGCGGCGCCGAGCATCGTGAGAGACGCGAACGCCGACATGATGGCGAAACCGATGCCGAGGAAGGGGAGTAGCGTGAGACCGGCGCGCACAATCTCGCCGGTGATCCGCGAGTCGGTGAGCACGAGCGCCGAGATCGAAGACGGCGACGCGAGCGTCTCGAGGCGACGCTCCACCCGATCCGTCAACGCGCGCTCGTAGTCGAGGATCGACTGGCGCGAGACGCTGGCCGGCAGCTCGGCCCGAAGCTGGATCACGATGAGATCGGCGGAGAGGAGGGCTCGCGAGTCGGACTCGAGCGACGTCGAGTTGCCGAGCTGCAAGCGTGATCGATCGGTCGATTTGCTGCACTCTCGACGAAGGCGGCCCAGGACTGCGTGGCGCAAACGAACCTGCACGCCGAAGAGGTTGAAGTCGACGAAGAAGCGCATCCCGAACATTGACGAGACCGGATAGGCGATGTCGAGTCGCGACGTTCCCTCGGAGGAGTTGCCCTCTGGCGCCGCCAGTTCGGACTGTAGCACAAGCGCTTTCTGTATGGCTCGGAGTTTATTCGATCGGTGAACGATAAATCCCACGTGCACGAGTCGAACCGGCTCGTTCATGTGGCAAAACGAGTGACAGAATTTCGTGAACGGCTCTGGCCGGCCGTCCACCTCTAGCATGACATCATTTTGCGCCGCGTCGATCAGCTCGACGCATTCGCCAAGTATGTTCGGATCGAGCAGATTCCTTGCCGGCGGCTTTGGTCTGACGAAGACGTAGAAGGCCTTGGGCGAGCCGCGATCGGCGAAGAATCGCCGATAGATTTGGTCCTCGGAGTGGGCGCGGGCGCCCGCGGGCGTAAAGTCGCCGATGTCGTTCGATAGTGGAGTGAAGAGGATGGCGGATGAGAGCAGTCCCGCGACCATGAGACTCGACAGCATCCAGGTCCAGGGCGCTGAGACGAGCGACTGGCCGAGGCTGTGCGTTGCGATCGATGATGATGGACTGATTGATCGCCATGCAATGCGAGCACTTACAAAGTGAAGCCGGTCGCCAGGAGCCGGAGGAAAAGTGTGTCGGACGCATCCGACTCATCGCGCTGTTGCCCATGATGATGATGATGACGGTGGCGGCGTTCCAGTCGACTGCGGTCAGAGTGCCAGCTCGTAGATGATGTCACCGAGCCGGCGCCCATCGCACATTACGGGAACTCGGAGAACGGAGATCGGTCAGCCGCTGAGGCGCATCGATTGAACGCCGCTCCGTTTTTTCCCGTCTGGCAGCGATTACAGTCTGAACGCTCGCACACTCAAAGATCGTTAGGGAGCGGCGAAATCATTTACTCCACAACGCTCGGAGGACGAAGGGGAGGGGGTGAATTTACAATTGAGACAACACACACACGCGCGCGCATGACAGCCAATCTCGGAGAACGGGCATTGGCTGATGAAACCGCCGGTCTTTCTCCACGAGAGGAAGGGATGGGTGAAGACTACGCGCGGCGTCGCTTGCCCAAACTAGCTGTCCCCCCAGTTGGCTGGTCTAGCACCGGAATTGGTCGATCGATCGGATGGTGTTGTCCCCCCGGCAGGCAATGCGGCGACGTTTGCATCGAGCGCGCAGACGTATTATTATTATGATCAGCATGGTTTTTGGCATTTGCTTACGCGCTCGTTCGCGCGGTCGCCCGCTGCGCTGCGCCCTGCCGTCCATCGCACTCTCACCCACCAATGCATTTCGTCTACTGTGCACACACAACACAGCCATTCCCCCGCACAGAGACAGGACGAAACCTCGCATCTCGTTCTTCTCCCTCTCTCGCCCAACAGTCGTCTTGATGGCCACGGTTTGACAGAGAAAAGGAACACAGGGTGGGAGGAGGGGTGGAGAGTGACGCCATCGTCTTAACACCAAGTTGCACACGCAGACTCTAGTCGTCAATTGACAAGCGGAACGCTGATCGGAATCGTTTTCCGCCACTCCGTGCGCGTAACACTATTCCCACCTGACGAGGTCAAGCTCCTACGTTGAATTCGGGGGGAGTGAGCGAGAGATACTGGGGATCCGCCTCCTATGCCACCACCAACCCTAAACGCTCCCCCTTCCCCTGACCACTTTGGCAAGGACCAGTGTTGAGGTCTTCACGAGTGCGAGGCGACTTGCACTCGCCTCGCATCCCGTCCTCCACATCAATCCATTTTTCGGAGGTGCGCAAAGCATCTTTGCCTCCTCTAACCCTAGTCTGTGCCCGCGGCGGCGGCGGCGGCGGCGGCGACTACCAGCAGCGGCGTAATTGTGCGTGCGCGGAAGGAGAAGACGAGAGAGAAGCAGTAGACGACGAGACGACGACGACAAGACGATGGAGGGAAAACAATGCACAGGAGAGGGAGACGCGCGCGCGCACGCACGCCGGGAGGAAAGCGACACGCCCGCACCGCCACCGCCGCCACCGCCGCGCCGCTTTGTTGTCGGGGGCTACCACTCGCTGTTCTCGCCGAATAGACCGTTAAAGTATGGAGCCGCGAGAGGGGGGGGTGTGGTAGGAGAAGCACAATGAGGAAGCGATGCGCGGGAAAAACTTGAAAATCATCGCAGCACAACATTCCTATATTTCAGACATGATTCGCTACAGGGACGAGCGCATCGCGATCCTGGACGAGCCCGCCTTCCATCGGAACACCTACAAGACGCTGGGGTGGCTGCACTTCTCCTTTTTAATGCACTAGAATAGTACGGTCAGATGGGAGTACGACCCCCGTCTCTTTCTCATCCACGCGCCCTTCAAGATGGACTCCCAGTGGGAGGCCGAAACGCAGCGACCGGACCGGAGGATCCGGCGGAAACGAAAGCGACCGCACGCTGCACATCTGCAAGAGGTTGGCACCGCGAAAATTTGCACCACGCAAATTTGCACCGCGAAAATTGGCACCCTCCAAAGTGTAAACGCGCGTGCGCGGTCTTTAGCACATAGCATTCGTGCGGTCGCTCGCTTCCGACGTCCGGAGAACTGGCCAAGAGCGCGGAATATTTGCGCCTCTTCCGCAGGCAGACGGCACGGTCCTCGACAACAATATTGCGGTAAGGGGCGGCGGAGGCGTACAAATCATCAATACGAGTGACCGATCATTGAGGCGCGCGCGGCCGTCCGTCAATTGTTCCCCGTCCCCTCCGAGGACAAGAAGAAAGAGGAACAGGGACGGCGGCAGCAACCCGATGACATAATGGGGTTCCCGTCCTCCTCGGTGGAACTGCGCAACCAGGACGACAACAATGCCGTACTCGTTGAGGGGGCAAGGAAAGGAGGTGGAAAAGAAGACGAGGAGGAGGAGGGAGAGGGCGCGGAGGAGGAGGGGGAGGAGGAGGAAGAATCGCTTCTGCTTCTGCCGGCCGGCGCATGCGCCCACGCAGCGTCCGTCTCTGCTGCATTGCGAGATGGTAAGGGAGGAAAGGAGTGGGAAAGAAGACATTACGACGCACCGAATGAGAAGGCGAGAGGTCGGGAAATTCGCCAAAGCAAGAGGTGGTGACATACATGGGGGTGCGAATTTTGGCATGCGCCAATGAGCAAGGGTGTGTAAAATCAAAACTCGCGAACGCATGGCCAGGAGTGGTTAAAGGGAAGGGGAGTACGGGGCGGTAATTGCGAGCGTATAATGTGTGGACGCGTCTAGACGAGGAAGCGCCGTGAGCGGCGGAAGAGCGATAGAGTAAAGCTCTTTGGCTTGACAGAAGAGCGGAAGCTAGTTTTAATTGCGCGATGGACGTCTGCCGACGACGACGATGACGCATAATGAGCAGGCTGTTCGACGACGCCGCAGTAGCGAAGGACAGTACGTAGTTTTAAGTGTCACGCAGACGGAATGCGGCTAGTTGCACGAAATTACACACGACTATTACATGGCGTTGACTGAAGAGAACGAAACGATTCGATGAGCGAAGGGGAAGAATCTTGACCAGATCGAGTGTCGATCGGCCGATTGAAAGCTGGCTTGCGATGGTGTCGCCGAGGTGTTCAAAGCCAAACAGGAAACGCACATTCCTGACCATCCATGCGCGTGCAAATGCGGGGAGAGATGAGGAGATTCTGGGGAGGGAGGTCAGATAATCCGAAGATGAAGGCGTGAAAGAAATAAGAGTGAAACGAACGTTAAACGCACGCGTGTTCCAGGCAGAAATGAGAGGAGCATACAGACAGCCGGGCGACCGATTGTGATAGCCTTTCTCCCTCATAGCGACGAAAATCACTTTCCCACACATTCGCTTTCATTACACTGCTACGCGCGGGAAGCGGGGAGTTGTAAAACAACAACGATACGACGAGAGTAGTGGGAGCGGCAACTTTTACCGATCCTCAAGTGGACTGTAACGCGCGCCCCTTCTTTCCTCCTCTTCAAACAAAACTGCGACATCTTTGCAGCCGTCAGCAACGATCACTTCCTCCGCATCTTCGTCGATCCACCCTGGCAATCGCGGTCCGTCTCCCGACTGCAGACCTATGAGACGAACCAGACTGCTGCGCGCGAGCTTCCGCCTCTAGCGGATCGTCTCGCAGCGTCCGACTCCGACGTTCCCATCCTCGCGCTCTGGCTCACAAACTCCCCGGCGGTGAGCGCCGCTCCGATTTCGACTCCTTCCGGCAAGCACACGTGCGCATGCGCAGGCCGACGCTGAGGCTCGTCATCTGCTATCGATCTGGAAACTGGAGCAGGTCGCTCGCTGGTATTGGCTGAAGACGACCATCTTCGGCGATCCCGTCTACGAGCTGGACGACGTGGGACACAAGTTGCCCTTCGAACAACTCATCCTGGCCACCGTTCCTGGGCGTCGAGACGAAGCGGAGAAACGGCTGCCGAAAAGGTATCTCTTCGCGAGCGTCCCGATGGCCGTCCACTCGCACAAACCGCCACTCGGCCCGCTGTTGGACGCCTTCCTGGGCGATCCCGACCCAAAGCACCGCTTCCTGGAGCTGTTCGCGCGATCTCTCCTGCCAAGAACCGTATCGATCGGACTCGAGGTGTTCCATCTGCAGCATCGGCGACTCTTTCAAGCCGTCCCGGTGCACCGGGATGATGATCTCGACGAGAAGAACGAATGCAGCGAGAATCCCCTCCCGAATGACAAAACACACACGGGCGAGACCGAGTCAGACGGCGGACAGGTTCATTAGCCGCTGCTGCTGCGACAGGAGAGATGAATCGATCCGACTGGTTGATTGCGGGTGGTGTGACACGTGAAACAAACGACTCCATGCGTAGTCAGTAGTGTTATTGTGGAAAATCGACCGATCGATCACATGTGTCGGATGGTGTGAAAGAGCCAGTTTGTCGAGGTCACGAACTTTCCCTTGAACGCGGCCTCGAACTCCACGTCAAAGTGCTGGATCGCCTGCTGTGCCTGGGGGTATTGGCATCCGAGCGTCCTTCGCACGAAGGCCAACCCCGCGGCCGTGTTGTTCAGCTCCGGCAGGCGGAGGGAGGCGAGCACGAGTGCGAAGAGCGCCTCGAACAGGTGCCTCCATCGCCACAGCGCCACGTAGAGTTCGCCGCATCGCTCCCTCAGCTTTAGGACTTGGTGCGCGTCCGCCGAGACGGGCTCCCCGAGCGTCACGACCGCCAGGAGGGGTGCGTTCAGGACGAACGGAACGGGCTCCCTCTTGATTCCGAGCTTGGTCTTTCCGTGGCCGAGGATATGGCCAAAGTCGATGTGGAAGAGTCGGCCGTCCTGCCGGAGCATGATGTTGTCGTTGTGCCGGTCCTTGATGCCGAGCACGTACGTCGCGACCGAGTAGCCCGCCAGCGACTGCTTGAAACGATCGACGCTCTCGAGGTAGAGACGCGTGTGGCCGCCGGCCGCCCGAGCGCGGAGGTAGTCGTTGAGGAAGTTCGAGTTCGACACCGAGTTCTTCGCCGCCTCCACCCAGCTGTTCGCGCCGTTCACCACCTGGAACAGGGTGGCGCACGAGGGCACGACGCCGATCATGCCGCACTGCAAGTACGCACTCGTACAATCTCCGCCCTTCGCTCGCTCGCTCACCTTTGCGCTGGTCGGCAGGACCGCGTAGACCGAGAGACAGGCGTCCATGCCGTCCTCCTTCCAGATCACGTCCATCAACTCGAGTACGCAGAGCACGAGCACGTCCTGTCGCAGGTCGTCGCCGATCTTGAAGATGATGCCATGTCTCGGCTGCAGTCGTCGCGCGAACGGCGCCGGATTGGTCCACTGCAGCCAGAGCGGCTGCTTCGCGCTGCCCATCACGCGGCACTCCTCGATGCAGAGATGTCCGAGCTTGAACGTCGCGTGCAGGGGCGACTCGACCATCTGCAGTCGGCCCACGTGCTCCCTGAGCTGGCGTTGCAGCCTCCGGGTCGCCGTCTCGTTGCTGGTCGACGAATTCGCCGAGGAGGAGGACGCGGTCGAATGACTGCTACTCTTCACTTCGGTCGCGATCTGCGTCAGACACTCGACCATGTCCACCTTTCGTCATTACGTCGATCGGATCTCTATTGCGTGGAAATCACCTGTCGAGTGACGACGTCCAGCAGATGATCGGATCCTCGCAGGTAGGCCTCCATGAGCAGAGCGATTCGGACCGCCAGCATGGTCGAGTTCGGATCCGGCGGTCCGGATCTCAGCTCGGCCAGCTCGGCGCGTAGGAGCCAGAACAGCCTGTGCCCCACTCGTCTGTCCGAAATCGACCGTTTCAAAAGCAATCTCGCGAGCGCGCTGTCCGCGTAGGGCTCCGTCTTGAGAGCCTGCGAAGTCGGGTGTTCATTTCGATCGAGCGCTTCGCTGCGTCTCATACCTGAACGAGCGGCAGCATGAAGACCGAGAACAGCGAGGACGAGAGCGCCGCGTCCAGACTCCAGACGCCGTGTCTTCGAACCGCCCGATCTTGACAGCCCGGTAGCAGTAGTCGAAGCGCCGTCGCCGGCGACAGCGGTGGCCATCGACGGAGGAGGAAGTACAGCTCTCCGAATCTCTCGCGCCGCGCCCAGACCGTCGACTGAGAGGCCAGGAGCGGCAAGAGGTGCGGCGCCGAATTGAGGATGGCCGCGCGCTGCTCCCAGATCCAATCCACCTCGTCGTCGCCGATGGCGAGCGTTCCTTCGCGGAGCTGGGCGTCCATCATGTTTAGGCGATCGAGCGCGTCGGGCGCCAGTTGAAGATTGGTGGGCGCGGACGGATGCCAGCCCCATTTGCGACCTTGACGAACGCAGACGCGGAAATGTCGCTCGTCCGGCACGCGAACCGCGGCGCCCCAGCTCGAGAGCTCGAATCGCAGGCGGATGCATTCGTCTAAAGTAGCTGTCAATTCGAGCGCTTAAAGCTGCTAGATTTCTCCTAGGTGATCGTGCCGTTTCGATGATCAAGCACAGCTATGTATAGCTGTAAATATGCTACATAGTATGGGCTAGAGGAGTGGACTACCCGCACAAGCAATTCCCTTACGTTTCGCGCGCTCGTGATAGACCCTTGGCATGGGAGGCGGTGGTGGCATGCTTCCATTCCTTCGCTTGTCCTCCTGCCCGAGTGGCGGTGCCAGCGCGACGAGTTGTGCTCCTTGCGCCAGTGCGCCTCTCCAGTCGACCAGCCGGATCGTCGCCCATCCGAGCGGCTGTTCCGTCGGTCCTGCTGACGAGGAAGACGATTTTCCCGACACAGTCTCCTGTTCGGACGCCTTCTCCCACAGGATCAGGTATAGGAGCGCACAAGGAGGCAGGTCCTTGACGTACAGCTCCAGACTCAGCATATCCTATGTGGCAACTCATTATCAGCAACAATTTGCGATAAAATCGCACCACTTTCCAGCGCGGATTCGTCATCGGCACGCAGGTCGAGGCTGCGCTCGCTACTCGGCGATCGTTCGCCCAAACGCTGAACGATACCTGCACAACATTGAGCGCGTTGGAAATATGTATCGCATTAAAATCAGCTTACGTAAAGCTGCGCTCCGGGTTTAATGTTCGAGAGATGCGAACAGCTGACAGGTCGGACGCAGAGCATGTCGTCCAGCGCCCATTGACTGATCCAACCGTCCTGTATCACGATTTGCCTTTTAGCCGCTAAATTCGTGTGGAACCGGCAGTGGGAGATCGCTCAGCTTCATTGTGGCTTCCTGAGCATCTTGCGCCTCGAGTTCCGCTGCGTTCGGCGCGCGGGTTGCCCAGCCGATCTCCGACTGCGCGTTTTCGCCCTCTTTTTCGGCGGCGCGCACGTACGTGGGCTAAACGTCTCGCCAGGAAGAGATGGACGTCAATCGACGAATACTTACAATGATGACTCGCTGCTCGACCTGATGATGCAATAGGGTTGCTCTTCGGCGGATGACAAATTGGGGCGAAGAGTGCTGCTCGACGGCCGATCGCACCGTCTCATAGGCCAACATCGGGGTGTCGGATCTCGTCAGGAACGAGTGCAGTCCGACCAGTTGGAGGACAAAGGTGTCAGGCGACGATTCTCCCAAGTCGGATTCTTTCTAAAGTTCTTATCCATATTCGTCATCGCCATGTGCAGGAGCGAGAGAAGACGAAGAAGCCGACCACCTACCCCAATCTTATTCGCGTGCGCAATGGCTGCTTTGATCAACGTGGCAGGTGTCGCCTCTCGCGAAATCGCGATCGGCACGCAGATCGACCTCTCGACAATGCCCGCCCAACAGTGATCATCTAATATCATCATATTCACACCATAACGGCACCGAAATACCTGTTGCTGTGTCTGTGCCCAACAACTCGTCTCGTTCACTCCACCACCACACCTCGAAGTGAAGATCTGACGATAATCTCGCGTGAAAATCCACCAGTCCTGTGAAGCTGGCTACCTGATGCGGAGACCTTCCTAGCAATCCGATCCGTCCAGACGTCTTGCAATCTCAGCAATGCCGCCGGTGGGAGCCAAGCTTGCTCATTCGTCAGTTCCCTTGCCGTACCGACCGCCTCTTTGTATAGGTTTACTCGGAACGTCCGCAGCTCCTCGTCTCCGTCCAATTCCGTGGCTTCGACTTCGGCGAGCGACCAGCCGATTGATCGTGAGATGGCTTCGTTCCTCCTTCCCTCATCGACCAATGATTCAGGCGCATGAAGATGCAGAAGAGGTAGTGCCAGAGGAGCGCAAGATGCCAAGGCCGACTCGACCGTTTGCTGTTCGTTCAGCAGATCCAGCCAGAAGCAGGGTGCATTTTGCGCCGACGAACAGACTCGGAACGCGTAGTCGGCGGGCGAGAGGTGTCTCGGTGCCATTCTAGTTACGCGTTGTTACACAAAACCGCCAAAATACCGTTGAATCTTCTCTAGAAGCTGAGCTTTCAGCGTGCGAAGCGTAAACTCCAACGGAACGCGGACGGAGCACAGAAGCCATGGAATGGTGACGCCGATCTTCAATGTTGCGACAATAAGATCTTCCACCAGAGCGATTTCACATCAATATGCGCGCCCGTCCCCGTGCCACTGAGGTCAATGAGCGTCCCCGGCGTGTAGCGCGACGATTTCGACGAGGAGGTGGTGGTGCAAATCGTGGAAGGGAGGCCGGCACTTGTCGACGCCACCAAATCGTCGAGCTCCCTACGAAACACTTGCGTTTTCGCACACAAAAAACTTCCTCACTTCTGTATCTCCGCAATCTGGTCGCTCATGCCATCCAGCGCCCTGCTGCGGGTCCATTGCGAGAAATAGAATGCGGTCGAGGTCACGGGAACCCCGGAATGCGAGTGAAGATGGCGTACGACGGTCATCCTCTTGGTGTCGCCGGATTTCTCGCACTCATTAGCGGCTTGAGGTGGTCGTCCTGTTGACATCTCTCACTGCCGGCCATCGCTTATCGCGGCGGCCCGCCTGCGAGTTAACGTGTTCGTCATTAGCTGGCGCTTGTCTGTGCATAAGTCTTCTAATGCCCCCTGAGAGCGGACGAGTGAAAGAAGCCAGTGAGATGGGAGTGCATGCGTGAGGTGCGTACGCACGTCGGGCTGCACACCAGCGGAAACGAGCCACTTTCCGCGAAAAAACGATGATGCGCAAATCTCTCAGTACGGCTTCGAGCGAGCGAGTGCCAACGCCATTCATCAATGTCGACAAGTCAATGGAATCGAAAGACCGCTTTATCATCATCATCATCATCTCTTCATCGACTCCTTGGCTGTTGTTGTTGTTGTTACGGCTGCTGTCCGGGCACACCTACACCAACTTTCGTTTTACAAAAAACCCTTAAATACCCTGT
>JACMII010000001.1:88106-99010 GCA_014805405.1 Bunonema sp. RGD898 | reverse complement strand
CGCGTCCGCCGCGTCGACCGAATCCTTGACGGTGGCGGCCGGGAACAGGAGATCTGACGATAGCCAACCAGGTTTAGTTAGTCGCGCGCTCAAAATCACCTTCTTTGCTCGTCGTCGCCGCGTTGGTTCGGCGCAGTACGTCGGGCACCATGTCTAGGGGCCGATTGAGATGGGGCAGCGCGAGTGCGTTGAAGCGGTCGTAGAATCTGTATCCCCAACGCAATAATATGTAGAAGAAGAAAGCCGGTCCCACAGTTTGGCGACGTGCAGCGCCGTGACGACGCGCAGCTTCTGCTCGATCGTTCCCGCTTGCTTCTGATCGAGCGCCTTGTCGGCCCACTTCCAGATCTCCTCGAGGGTCTGGTGCGCCTCCACCTCGGTCGTGCGGTCGATGATCGCGAGCAGGGCCTCAATTGCGGCCGCCTCAATTCCGAGAAGGGCTTCCGGCTGGACGGTGTCTCGCAGCTTGGCGCGGAGCTCGAACGCCGGCACGAGGACCTTGCGCAGGAGGGCGGCGCGTGTCACACGCACGGTCGCCTCGCTCTGGGTGGGCGCCGAGAGGAGGGCGGCGAAGAGCTGGAGTCCCGCGAGCTGGGCCTTTCCGTGACGGTCCAGTTCGGCGACCGTCGTCGCGAAGAGGTCGGGCGCGGTGCGGAGCTCGATGCGCAGCAGCGCGCGGCGGACCGTCCACAACCTGCAAGCCCGTTGACGGTGGTTTCATCTCTCATATCATCATCATCATCATCGTCGTTGTCGTCGTCGTGATGACCTACCTGTGTTGCACCAGCGCGTGCGTATTCTCCGGTCCCGGCTCTTGGCTGTCCGCCCGTTCCGGTAGCCCGAGTCTCGCCGCCAGTCGGCACCAGAGCACCAGCACGAGGGGCAGTTGGTCGGCGAGCAGTGGCGCGAACCTGTCGAGGAGTCGTTGTGTGCAGGTCAGCGCACAGATCTGAGCAGCAATTCCCCGTCTTGTCCACACACACACACACACGAGATCGTCACTCACCAGAAGCGTCTCTCCACCGAGTCGTCTTCCGCTCAGCGACTGCTGTCGGATCCTCTGTCGCCGGGCCATGCTTGCAGCAGCGCGCTGATCCTGCTGCTGCTGTCCGTCCTGCGCGGCGCTTCCCTCCTTCTCCAGCATCTCCAGTCGTCGCTTCTCCTTCCTCTCCTTCGCCTCGTCACTCAGGTCGTCCACTTGCTGCCGGAGCACCGCGAGACAGGTCGCCAGGAACGGTCGAGCCTGTACGGCCACGACGTCGGCCGTCGCTGCGCGCGTCAGTTCGCCGGACAGAAGGAGGACGTTCCCGACGAGCGTGTCGTCCAGGTCTCGCCACTCTGCCAGGATCTTGCCCACTTGGCGTACGCTCTCGGCCAGGGCGTCCAGCTGCCGCGTCGCGACCAGTCGTCGAGCCAGGAGTCGAAGCGAGAAGGCGGCGTGCTGGCAGAGGAGCGCCTGCAGTTCTCCTCTTCTCTTTGTGCACGATCAGCAATGAAGAGCAAAGTAAAAAGAAGGAGAACAAGTCAATCTCCCCCCACCTCTTCGTGCGTGGTCGCCGGCACGAGCCACTTGTTGAGGGTGGCCGCAAATGCCGCGCAGCTCTTCGCATCGATCGCCTCCTCCGTAGTCGTGTCCGTGAGTTTGGCGTTGAGCAGTTGCAGCGTCCTCTCCCTCAGTCCCACGTCGGTCGCGTCGTTCAGGAGATCGGCAATCAGCGGAATGGCCACGCCGAGCGGCAGCAGCGACTGGGCCCGATCCCGGCACGTGTCCGTCCTCGCGGTGAGCGCGATCCAGTACCGAAGTCTGCCCCCCTCGTCGCCTTGCGCCTGTGTCGGCTGTCCCTTCTCGGACGCCTTCTCCGCCAGTCGAGTCTCCTCCGCAACGAACCGATCCAGTCGGGAGGAGGCCGCAAAGAAGGCCCTTCCCTCCTTTCGCAGAGACGCCAACAGCTTGTCGTCGTCCTCGGCCGCGAGCTCCCGGAGCAAGATCTTCGACTCGAGCAGTCGGGCCATCCAGCCGAGGAGGACAAATCGATAGTGGCGGAGTTTCGGAAGCGAGAGTTGCGTCCGATCCAGGAAGGTCGTCGTCTCTCGCTGCTGTCTCGGCGGCTTCGTCGTGCTCTCGTCGCCTCCGACCGCGACCACCTCGTTGATGAGGGCCGCGACGCAGGCCAACTGCGCGCACATTCCGCTTCGTATCTCCACCCCCTCCAATTTGCACCACTAACCTGATCCGGGGGTCGCAGACTCGCGCACACCGCCAGCGCCACGTCCTCGAAGGGTTCTGCGTCGACGGTCGCCGGCGCGCCCTTCTGCCATCTCAGGACGAACGCCTCGGCCAGTGCGAGGATCGCTTGATGCGCCACTTTCGGTCCGATCGCTTGCGCCAGCGCCCTTCCGAGGGGTTCCCGTCTGTGCGCCGCGACGTGCTGCACTGCCGTCGCCAGGGATCGCAGCGCCTTTGGCAAGATTCCGACGCCATCCTTTTGTCGGATGGCGCCGAAGATGGTCCGGACCGCCTGCTCGAAGATGGCCATCGAGTGCGCGTCGTCCCTTCGCAAGAGTCTCGATCCGACAAAGGTGAAGAGCGCCAGCGCATGAGACAGAACTCCGTCCGGCTCGATCCTGACCGCTGCTCCCAGAACTCGGAGTGCCTCTCGTCGCACGGCCCCGTCGCCGCTCGCTCGAACCGATTCGACGATGGACGGGAGGGCGGCTAGCGGTTTTCCGGCGAGCGTCGTGAACTTGCCACTCTCGAGATAGCGAGCCAGCGTCGTGAGCGCCAGTCTCCGTCGGTAGATCTCCTCGTCGGTCGGCTCCTCCTCTTCCTCGTTCGTCTTCGGAGCTCTATAATTGCGTGCTTTGATTGCGTCCTAGCCCTCGACCCTACGTCTCTGCGGCGAGCTCGAATAGTCGAAGCAGTAGACCCTGCGAGACCGGCACCTCTTTTGGGTCGATCGAGTTGAGCAGATCGAGCACTGTGCGAATTCGCTTCTCGCGCTTCTCGACCGTCTCGTCTTCTGGCAGAACTTTCGAAGAATCCCCGTCAGGACCTCCGCCGCCGCTCGATGTTCTCGCTCGCTTCGTCTTCCCCTCGTCGCCGTCCTCTCTATCCCCCAGTGCCTGGAGTACGAGGTCTGCCGACAGGGGTGCCTTCAATTGCATTGCCATTATTATCAATATACCGCCATTAGGCCAACCTTTGTGAACGCCGCAGTCACTTCCGCGCTCGGCAGCAGGCCTTCTTGCACGCCTCTGATCGCCACAAACAGTCCAGCTTCCAGATCCTCTTCGAGTGCATTCTTCCAAGCAGCCACTCCTCGCTTTTCGAGCTCCGCGAGTGCCGCCTTAATTTCGTCTTCCTTCTTGTGGAGCGCCTTCTTCCGGAACGCGGCCAGTTTCTCGACCGGGTCTCCTTTGAAAGGCGGGCGCTCTGGCGGCGGGCGCATCTTTTTCAAGGCCTACAGGATATCGCCATAATTCCGCTCTTTCCACGCTCTCCACTACCTCGTTGACGGATGGCTTGTGCTGCTGTTGTTTCGGCTGCTGGTCATCTCCCTGTCTCTCTTGGTCTCGTTCGCTGCTCTGCGATGATGCTCGCTTTCTCCTGCAGCGAGCGTAGGTGTTATGCTTTATCTAATTTCCCAAAACACCAACTTCTTTTTCAGCTGTCGCTCGACGCTCGCTTCGTACGCTGCGATGAGTTTGGCCGCTGCGGGCGCTCTCTGCTCCAGTCGCTTCCAGACGTCCGTCTCTTTGTGCTTTGTCGCCAACGGCTGGAGATCCGCCGCGAATCGAGCCGCCGCCGCTCCCAGCAATCCCGGAACCGAGTTATTAAGGTTTCCATTTGGGTCTTGTTCCAGCGCTGAGACGATCGCATCCAGGAAAGCTGCGGCCACTCGTCCGTTTGTGGACGTGTCGAGCCAGCGCTTCGTTAGTTCCATGGAGCGTGTCGAAATCTCCGGGTCTGTACGAATCTCCCATCTTGGGATCCACAGAAGAGCGCAAACTCTCACCGTGCCCGCCGGCCAGTGCAAATTTGAAGACGATCTTGGCCATCGGGGCACAGTCCGTCTTCGAGTCCAGCTCGTCGATCAGAAAGCCGAACGCGCCGAGTTCTGGCTCCTTGCGCATAAGCTTCGTGATTGATCTGTATGCAATAATGGTACAATCGCCTTCCATCATCATTTTCATAAAGCGCCTACTTATCCGTTAGATCTGCGAGTGCCTGCTGCTGGAAGAGAACGAGCAGCGTCTTCAGGGAGACCTGCATCGTGTCGGGGCGAATTTTCTGCAACTCCATGATCTTCCGTCCTTAGAGAGAGTTCCCACCACTAGCAGAAGTTTCGCAAACGACTGGACGACCGGCTCTGTGAGTCTGAGCGTGGTCGCCGCGTGCGAGAGCACGATGAGCGATACGTAGCGGAGCTGCAGCAATGGCGATCTGCATCTCCACTCATGTCATCTTCAAGTCGTATTCAATTTGCGACGACCTCAATCCGTTAGCCAGCATCGGAACGAGTTTCGACTGAGCCGCATCGTCGAGCGGTCTCCTAACATCCGAGAGCGCCGCAACTAGCAGCTTGACGAGGAAGACGAAGTGGAATCCGGACGTTCTCTCCAGGTATTCCGATCCAATCAGCTAAATGATCCTCCCCTTTTCACATCACGCCCGGCAAAGTCATCCGCACCTCGGCCGCTCTTTCGATATGCGCATAGTACTTGGTGGCGACGTTCTCGCTCCCTGCCAGCGCGTGTCTGGCCAACTGGAGAGCATCATCAACTTCGTGCTTTCGACTGAATTGCCCCACCATTGCAAACGGGACCGCTTGCTGCTGTTGCTTTGCGCCCGTCTTCAGAGTCGACCAGAGTGCGTCCTTGATGTCGTCGAGTCGAAGAAGCGTGACGAGTCGCGTAAAGTAGGCGGTCTCGTGGAAGGGCAGCAGCGTGTAGAGCAGGAATTCCGCGACGTGAAGATGGGCCTAAGATATCAATGAACCCACGGCAGCAATGCGCCTACATCGAATTTCGCGACCAGCCACTCGAGGGCCTGCAGTCCGGCCGAGTGTTGGAGGTAGGGCGCCAGTCGAAGCGCGACCTTCTCGATCCGTGCATTCAGCTTGTCGTTCTCATCCTGCATTGGTTGTCTATACGAAACTCCACGCCAAGATGCCTTTGTGAGCGTCGCTCGTTGCACGTTCTGCGACTGCTCCTCGTACAGGTGTTCCGTGAAGTGCGGGTCCGAAAACGAGCCGTCAATCTTTGCCAGTGCGCGCACTCCATCCGCGGCAATCTTCCAGATCTGATCCAGACCCAGTGCCTGGGCTTCCTTTCTCTCAAAGAGCAGGGACGCCCGTGAGGTCAATGTCGATTCCGCGATCGCTCCCGCCCCATCCGCCCGAAGCCGCGACAGCTGGCGGGAGAGCGACGTCGTTGGCATCTCTTGGTTCACTTGCCTTCTGCGATTCTTTTTTCACTTACCTCTCGTCCCCTTCATCTCAATTCCGATATCACCACGATTTGGACGACACCAATCCGTTTCGCGGAAAATCAAACACTCGTACGCTGACTGACGTTTACTGCTCGGCAGAGAAAGGGGCACACGATGGCCAGAACACCATCGTCGTCATCATCTTTCTCCTCGTGTGTGGTGGATGTGGAAGATTGTGCACTGTGGCTTGTGGGTGGTGCGGAAGCAGAGATCCCCTTCCCTTCGTCTTAAGCATGCACGATGCGGGCCAGCTTCTGCATGCGATTGAGAAGGGCGTCCCCGTCGCGCACCACCTCCTTGTAGAGCTCGTTCTTCTGATCGCGACGCGAAATGTGAAGAACGCCCGAGACCGAGTCGATGCGACAGGCCAGCCGACCCTGTCCGATGAGGGCGTGCAGCTCGCGGTCGATGAACGCCGACGTCACGTTGAAGTCGCGCGCCATCATGTCCAGACGAACCTGGGCGGGGTCGTGTTCTTCGCGTTTACGCCAAAAGCGCGTACAGTTTGGTAGGGCTGCAGGAACTGGGCGTAGGCACGCTCGCGCATCGTGCGTGTGTAGAAGGCGGCATGCGAGTGGAAGTAGCGGTCGAACTTGAGCGACTTGGCCTCGATGTCGCCGAGCTGCTGGAAGAAGGCGTCGTAGCGACCGCCGTAGAACGAGTCCAGAAGTTCGCGAATGCCGAGCAGCTCGCCGTCCTGGCCGCCGCTCGTCAGTTGCTCGCGAATCTCGTTGCAGGTGATGACGCGCTTACGGAGGTCGGGGCGGTCGAGCGCTGCAACGAAGCGTCGTCGCGTAATTACCAACGACAGAAGAGACAATCTCACCCAGAAGTGAGCAGAGCACCGTGTAGTAGACCAACTCCTCGTAACGCATCAACTCGCGTGAGTCGAACGTGGGAACCGCCTACAGTTCGACCGGTAAATCGCCATTCGGCCATCAAACCTCGAGGAAGAGATCCGCTGCGGCGGAGAAGTCACGAACCGTCATCTTGTGCAGGCCTTCGTACGAGCGCAGTCGATTCTTGCGGTCCCAGTCACCGCCCTGCAGTTAGAGCGACGATGCGTGAAAGGCGGCACGATAAAATCACCTTCTCCATTAGCTCCTTGGCCTTGGTGATGTTCTCGGCGACAAGCTTGTGATCGAGGAAGAAGAGTCCGAGTCGGATGACGTTGAACACCTGCATCGCGGTGTTCTGGCTCAAAAACGAAAAGCCAAAATACCAGGTCGATCTTGTAGCCCGTTCCCACGGTCTTGTCGTAGGTAGTCTGGAAAGCCGTGAGCGCGGCCTGTTTGTCGCCGATCTCGCAGAGGTACTCGGCCTTGGCGAGCAGCGCCTGTCGCACCTCGCTCTCGCCCTGGTTCTTCTGCGCGTCCTCGATGCGGGCCTCCAAAGCCGCGAGTTTCTCCTCGTTCGTCGCCTTCATCTTCGCGAGCAACGGCTCGTCCACGGTACGCTTGAGTTCGGCGCATAGCGTCGCGTAGAATGGCGCCATGTCGTGCGCACGCACATTCTATTCGCTGGCTACCCAGAGTATCGGTCAAGTAAAAACCTCGACTAGCTCGCGCCAGTGTCTCTCGCGCGCGTCCTTTGCGACATCTTCGTGGGCAACGAGAAATCTGCGCTGCGCAATCTCCAGATCCGGATTCTTGACGACGGGCGCCTGGAAAGCCCAACCGCTGAAGCATAACAACAGCATTCAAACCTCTTTGGCCGAAGTCGCCGACGAGGCGGCCGCAGTCGAGGCAGCGGGCGCGCCAACGGAAGACGAAGAAGCTGACGCCATGATGGAAGTGCAGCACTAAATTACGGGTAATACATTATTTCACCATGGAGGTCAGTGAGCTCTCTGCGAGGAACGAGCAGCAGTCGCCCTCCCCCTGTCCAAATGATGACAATCCGAAGCGCTTCACACAACAGCCGATTCTCCGTGGGTCAATCGTACGCCGCCGCCGCTGCTGCTGCTTTGTCGGTTTTTCTCGTGCGATGCCACACAACCCCCCACGGCTCGATCAGGGGGAATACCGTTTATTTACAACGTCTTCGAGTTCGTGTGGACCAGCGTTGCTGTCTCCCGTCTGTGTGGCGTGCGTCATGCGTATGCGTGGTACAATTGTCGTGTATATTACGTATGCTGGTTTACCTCGAAAGACAGTGCGTGCACACGACTTCTTCGAGCTCAGTTGCCTCAGTTTCTCTCAGATCGCTGGTGGGCAGAAGAGTGCGCTCCCGGCGTGCGGGTGCGTCTCCTGGAAGCTCGTCACGATCGGCGAGACGTAGATCGGATAGCCCAGGGGCTGGTCGGCCGAGCTGTTGATGACGTTCCGCAGAACGTGACGCGCATTCTGAATGGAGCCCCGCTCGGGGTTCCGGTTCCTCAGGAAGACGAGTTCCTGCTGTTGAGCGGCCCAGAATGCTCGCACGCATTCCCTGTTCAGCTTGAGCACTCGCATCGAGAGCGGCCTTCGTCGCAACGAGACCAGCTTGTAGTCGTGTTGCCCGTCCTCGTAGACATGTCTCAGCGCCAGGAGCTCGTCCATCCCCGCCAGCACGGCTCGCCGCCAGGCCGGGTCGTGCTCGTGCGAGATGAACTGAGTCCCACACCGAGCCTCGATCGCCTGGAACAGCGCCCCGGTCTCGTGCCAGTCCTCGTCCAGTGCCGCGAGGTGATCCTGGTGCAATTTCAGGGCGAGTCGAACCGCCGGAGCGACCACCAGTCGATAGACGTCCAGCTCGGCGAACACCCACTCGTCGCGCTCGTTGTCAACCCTACACACATGCGCTGCCCTCCCAATTCCCAGACCCAAACCTGAAGTCGCCTTGAAAGAGTGCGTACAACCCGCACAGAAGCGATTCGGCCGCCCCGGAATGTCGACGAAAAGCCACGGCCAGCAGTGCCCGTCTTCCAAGTAAGGAGAGCATCCACGAGAACGTGAGCAGTCGGGCGCGATCGACCGCCGTCTCATCGTTGCCAATAAGTCCATTCCTGCGGGCACATTCGTCCACCCAACTTCCGTAGTGCGCCTCGAACGCCTCCTTGGTAACGCCCTAAAGTATATTCATGATGGGCGCTGTCTGTATGTGCTGCTGTAATCGACCAGCCAGTCGAACGCCAGCGAATCTCTATTGATCTTGGAGATAGAACGGATTACGAACCTGCACGCTCGCGTCATAATCCACATCCGTCGCGGCGAAGAAGACCGGATCCACGTCGACGTGTCGCTTCATTGCAATCTCGATGGCCTCGGCCTATGATTATCTCATTGTTGGAATGTACGTATGGAGATTGCGCATACGATAGCCGGCCTCTGCAGCCAGTCCCTGAACGCGTCCGCCTTCATGGCGAAGTAGACGAGCAGCTTGACGTAGAGCGTGACGAGCAGCCGCCTCAGCTCATGGACTTGCAGCAGTTGCAGTGCCGAGTTGTCTGCGATCGAGTACGCGTCGAGGACGTAGTGCGCCGAGCAGACGCGCCACGCCAGCCAGCGCAGTTGCCAGGCCGTGTTCAGGGCCAGACAGCCCGGCGCCGCGCCGGGCGCACAGCACAGACAGCCGGCGCCGGCGCCCGCATCCTCGGCGATCGCCTCCATCTGCAGAGCAGTCACACACACATGCGCGCGCACACTCGATTTCCCCCCATAGCCCATGTGAGGTGTGGCAAAGCCTTTTGAGCAACGGAAATGCAAAGAGAGTCGCGCCCTCACCTCTCTCTGATGGCAGTACGTCCCGCGGAACTCCAAGCCGCGGAGTTGGAACGAGCAGAACCCCGCTCCCACTTCGACGATGTGCACGAGACAGTTGAGGAACGACGAGGCCAGGAAGAAGATGTCGCCCGCCGACACGGTCGTACACCACCTTCCCAGGGCCAGGTCGCCCGCGAGCTGAAGTTGCAGTGCTCGCGTCAGTTGCTCGTAGAAGACGGCGTTCAGATTCGCGTCGTCCGACAGTGGCATCGACGCGTCCGTGATCGTGGCCGTCCGTCTCTCGTGCAGCTCCACCAACTTTCTGCCCGCCGTTCTGGTGGTCGTCGTGCCGCCGCCCTCCTCGTCCTCTTCGGGCGGCCAGAATCGAACCGGTCGGACGTAGGAGGCTGCGAAGAACGAAGAGCCGAGGAAGGTGTTGAGAGGGGCGCCGATCAGCGAACAGTACGCTGCCGTCCCGACCAGCAGAGCGGTGTGCGGAACCGAGAAGGGCTGCGCAAACGCGTGGAACGCCGAGCCCCAGCTGATCTGCAGCAACGCCCAGTTCCATTGTCGTCACCACCGCCCCCGACATGATAGTGTGGTGACAAGTGTGATGTGACACGTTTGAAGACGACCCGCTTTGACAAAAACAAACGTTCGTCACAAAGAAGCGGCCTAGTCGTGATCATCTCCCACTCACCTGCCAGGGCGCAACGTACGCCGCCACGAACGAGATCTTGAGCCAAAAGTCGCAGAGTCGAGTCCAGACGAAGATCGCGAGCCACCAGAGCAGAATCACCGCTCGAGGCTCCTTTCCGCCGAGATATCGATCCACCAGCGCTCCGGTCTGTCGCGCCCAGTCGAAGCGAACCAGCAGCAGGGTGAGGAGAAGCGGAACGTGCAGTCGATGCGGATGCGCAAATCCCGCTCGAGAGATCCGTACGGCTGCCAGTAGCACGCCGATCTGAATCAATAGGTCGGCGTCTCCCCAGGCGTCCGCGAGCCAGGCGCCGATGCAGAGCGGCCAGGCCTGAGAGATTTCGACGCACGTGCGCACCGAGCCATTGAAATACCACATATCGTTCCAGTGTCGTCGCGACGGAGTGCAGTCTCTCGAAGATGGTCAGCTTTGCCAGCGCCTCCGTGGCTTCCCATCGTCCATACTCGGCGGACTTCAGCCACGGACGGGCGAAGAACCGGAAGGGCGTGTGCTGGCGGAGCTCCGAGTAGACGAACTCGTTCAGGATCGAAAGACTGATTGCCGCACAGCTGGTCGCCAGCTGCAGCGTTCCCAGTCTGATGGTGACGAAGAGCGGAGTGCAGTGCGTGGCGAAGATCAGAAGCGCCATCAGAACGGAGCCCACGACGTCGGCGCGGAGTCTTCTGGCCGCGACACTGTGCACCTTTTCCGGGAGCTCGTCCTCGGACGGAACTGCCGCGTTGGCGAGCAGCTTTGTCGGCGGCGGCGGCGCGGGATCCGTCCTATTCTCGTCCATCTCGATCTCGTCCTGAGCCCCTCGCGGTTGGCCATCCTCCTCAATATTCGAAGAGGTGGTGGACTTCGTGCCCCTCGTGCATCGCAGCGATGCCAACGCGGAGACGCACGACGTCAAGGCTTTCTTGGCGTCACGAAGCAATCGACACACCGCTTCGCAGCACAGTTTCGGCGATGCCGGCAGCCGTGCCAAAATGTGCGAGACAGCAACCAAAAGCGCCAAACTCGCTGCGGC
>JACMII010000001.1:29016-88006 GCA_014805405.1 Bunonema sp. RGD898 | reverse complement strand
GCCGTTCCTCCAAAGACGTGCATCTCGATCTGCTCGCCGAGATGAAGAAAGAGCACCGGCGGCTGGGCCAGCCATCCCATCAAGCTCGCGAGAGGCAGGAAGAGAATGCCGGTGGCCGCCCAGTCGCGAAGCTCCTCGCAGCCGGCCCACTTCGTCGTCGACGCGATCCAGTTCAGGAGGAGGACGGTGCTCGCGGTCAGACAGAAGTAGAACGGCCTCGAGTAGACCGCCGCCCGACAGAATCCGTGCACTGCCGAGTTCGCGTCCGGCTGCACGCTCTTCAGCAGCGAATACTAAGCGCGACTCGTTTCATGCGTTCTCTAAAACGCTTCCCCAAACCTGCGAACTGGCCACTACGAAGGCGAACACGAAGTTCGCCGATCCGCGGTAGAGCTCGGCGTTGATTAGCATCATTGCCAGGATTGCCACCAATGTCACCAGCAATATGTCGGCACAGACCCCCACGACTCCGGATGTGGGCTCGTCGAAAAGGGCGTCGATGAGCACCCGATCCACGTGGAAAACCTTCCAGGCGCCTCTTGCCGTCAGATTCCAGAACGGAGGTCGAAGTTCGCATCGATAGTAGAGCGGTGTCGGATGCCTGGTTCGCCGGTACAGTCCCGAAGGTCCTTCCCTTCCTCCAGCGGTTCTTGCCACTGCCGCCGCCGCTGTTGCCAACATCCCAGGCGCTTGTGCGGCAGCGGCCGCAGTGCCTGCCCGAATCAGCGGAATCGAAATCTCTTCGTTCGTTGGTCCTCGACCGAACGGCTGCGAAACGCGCGCCGTGCCGCCGGACGTGGATGGATCGTCTTCGGGGCCACAGCACCCGGCGGTCGACCACATCGCGAGAACCGGGTCGTCGGCGCTAAATCCCGTGCGTTTGCCCCGAATTCGGGCCATCTTCGGATTACTGAATGGGACAGGGACGGGAGCTCGTCGCGGGTCGCAGAATCGAGACTGGAGCTTCCGCGAGCCAAGATGCTGCGTCAATGTCGGACGACTGTGACGAGGTGGATGACGAGTTCGAGGACTGGACGTTGGTCGAGGTCGCCGTGGACCTGGAAAAGAGGAGGAACTTCTTCTTTTCAGGGAATTCTCAATGAGAATGGCTTTCAGTAATGCCCAGCCGTCTTGCCTCCGTGTGCGGGCCATTTGCGCCTCGATCTTCGCAACACAAAAACCGTTTGTCGCTTATTATGAATTCACAAGATTTTCTCCTCTAACGCAATATTGCTCACGGCCCCGAGATTGACTTCCATGTATTTCCCGCCCATTGTCCCCTCTCTTTAAACGAGAAATCCTTCCAAGAAGGCGGACTAACCAGAGCGTCTGCCGCGTGCTGGACGTCCCGGTCCTTCTTCCCGTCCTGCGTTGTCTCCTGGTCGGGAGGGGCGCATTCTTCTTCACACTGCTGCTTCCATCGACTCGTAGTCCTTCTCCACTACGACTCGTCGACGGTCCCGCTTCCTCTTCCTCCTCCTCCTCCCCGTCCCTCTCCCGCATCATCATCGCCACGGCATTATTGCTCTCCACGTCGTCTCTGATCGCCGCCACTGCGGCCGCTTCTTCGGCCACCAGCCCCTTCAAGCCGAGTCGTCTCATTTGTTCCAGCGCTCCAACAGCCTCGGGGTGTTTGGCCATCATCTGCTCGAAGAACCGCGCAATCTCGCCCTTCACGTCGGACGCACGGACGTTGGAACTCTCTGCAATGTCTCCATTGGAGCGCGTAATCGACATGGAGGGAGAGAGACCGATCTCCAGACGACTGATCTCGGGAGCAGAAGCAGTGACGACGCCGCTCAGGGGTTGCTGAAGTTTTCTCTCGAAGACGAGGATGGGATGAGAAACCTGATCGTCGGCACGGAGTTCCTGCTCAGAGTGAGCCACTTGAATCGAACCGTCGTCAAGGACCAGAACAAGAGGGTCCTGAGGTCGCAGTTTGGACCAGTCAGCGGGAGACTGATCCTCCGGCTGCAAGGGAAGTGTACGATAAACCATATATCAGAATTCATTATGCCGCCAACAAAACAGGCGAAAACTTGCATTCAGCGCAAGGAATCGACAAACGTCAAGTAATCCACGTACCATTTGTTGCCCGTACACGGGTCGTCTGTCGACAGTCTCGGAAATAGATGAGCCAAATACGGCTTTCAGCATGGAATCGTCTTCTAGTTCGAGCGTCGTACGATCGTTCCGATTTGCCTCCTCGTCCACCTCTCCACCATCTTCCTCCTCCGCCTCCTCCCGATTCTGGTTCTGACCGATCTCGATCATCTCCAACACCTCGCCTGCAATCCTTCCGCCGTGAAAAACAACTTTGGAACTACGAACCTGTCTCTTCGGTCGTCTCCTTTCCTCCTCCTCCTCCACTCCCATGTCCTCGTCTCGTCACCGGCGACGATGTCCGAAACACATGGGCGAAGTAGAGAACCACCAGTCTTTGCACTCCGAAGATGATCGGAATCGCTGCGACATATATCGCGGCCAGCATCCAGCTCCAGCTCCCTGCATGTCGTCGTCTATGCCAATGGCCCCGTCGAAATTGTTGTTTACCACAGATTGTCAGCAAAAATGGTAGTATGAAGAGAAGCATCCAGACGTAGGTGTGTACCAAATTTACAACTCTGGCCTGTTCTGCCTGCCAGCACCATCCTCCCGTCAGCGACGCCCAGACGCCGCCGCGCACAACCTTTTCCACGTTGATCATGTTGCATTTCAGCGCCTTCAGATACCTTGAAGACTTGGCGTACTGCCGTCATCGAATGCATCCTCTCCTCGTCCTTCTTCACTGCCAATCCTCGTTTCGTCCGGTTTCCTCCATCCTCTGAAAGCGATTTCTCGCATTTTCGACAATCTTTCGCAATAACGCTCACGTTGCACCACACGCCAAAGTGATAAAGCGGCACCGACAAGCCGACGACAGCCACAACGAGAAGGAGGAGGAGGAGCTCAAGCGCAGGCGCCAGATTGTGCGCTCCAACCGCGACAGCCCCCCACTCGAACGCGTGCAATCTGCAGACGACGGGGTGCCTCTTCTTTCGCCTTTCACAAGGGGGAATCTGTGCTTCTGCAATGAATGTGCTATCCTGCTTCTGGTGAGCAGTCTTCCCGATCTGTTGCGCTGTAGGATTGGACGAGTTGGCCTGTCTGTACCCGCTCTCTCTCTGAGGGTTCTGGTTGCGGCGAAAGAGCCTCGAGGGGAACGTCTTTTGCGTACCTTCCGTCGACTTGAACTGCGACCTCCTCCTTGTTGTCGACCTTCATGGACGTCTAGGTCTGCTTGCGTTGTTTCTTCTCCGGCTTCGTCGTGATGTCCGTGCCCATCTAGGTATGCTACTCCGCGAGAGAAATCAGCCCGTTCTGCAGCTTCTCCTCCTTGCGACGGCGACGCAACTTCTTCTGAACGCGATTCCTAGTGCTGCTGATTTCGGGGGCCGGAGACCAACCTCGACGCTCTCGAGATCGTTCAGCTTCGGCTCCTTCCCCTCATCGCACTCTACGACGCCATCAAGTTGTGTACCTTTCAGAAGGCCGTCCGTATCCTGCGCGGGGCTCCTGCCGACATGTTCGTCGCGCTTGGCATGAACATCTTAACGATGAGAAACGTTCGATCTATTTGAAGCCCAACTCATTTAGTGGGATCGCATCTCGATGGTCCGGTTCAAGTGACGGGCGTGATGATTAACAGCGCGCTTCTGCATCGCGACTGTGCGTGTCGGTAGAAGCTTACCGTGGACGTCCATGATCCGATCTTCGTCGAGAATGTGAGCCCCTTCGTTTGTCGAATTCGAATCTGGCTTAGCTGCTGAATGGGATCGTCCAGGAGCTCGATATTTTTGAGTGCGGGAAGTAACGTCGTACGTCCGCCGATAAACACAATCCGAATTGATTGCATGGCTTGCACGTTTCCAGGTAACGGCGTCAATCCGAATGCGACTGTTGCGAACGATCAGCGCCAGGGAGCGAAGGCCCGCTGCTTCGTCATCTAGCATCGACGACTTCTCTCTTGCCACTACTACGTTCGTCTCACGCGCAAGCTCCGTTTCACGCTGCATTTCGTATTGTGCCTCCTTCCGCCGTGCCTCATCGATTATGTTCCCACATCTATCGTCCTTCTCCCCATTTTACCCCTCGCCACATTTCTAGCACCACTTGTTCCCCCCGGTTTGCAATTCGCACAGCGATCACGCGTGACTCTTCGCTAGCGACAGACGACAGCATCGGGTCGAAAAAGCGATCGAAGGTCACTCGACGATGATAGCGACGAGTAGTGCACGTTCTGCATCTCGACGATGCATACGAGCGAGCTTGTTTCTCGTGCTCTCTTCTTTAGCCGGCGCGCAGCCGCGGCTGCACGGTGTGTGTGTGGGATATTTGCGTGCCGTCGCCGTCGCCCGGCATCGTTGTTTGGCATGCAATGCATGTGTCGTTTCTCTCCCTCCCCCTCACTCTCTCGCTTTCTCTCTCTCTCTTGCCAGTTGTGTGACCCTCCCTCCTCCTCTTGTTGCCCGCCGCCCGCGTCACACACACACCCCCGTCTTGCTTTCTCTCTGGCGGCTGGCTGGCAACCTCTCGCTGCGGCTGCCTCGGCGACGAGGACGACGAAGAGAGAGAGAGAGAGCGGTGGTGGTGGTGGGTGCGCATCGATCGACGTGGCTGGCAAAGAGGAGGCCTTGGGCAGGGGGAGGGAGGAGAGAGGGGACAGCCGCGTGGCAAGAGCTCGCCTGCTCCGCCCACCACTGCCACCCTTTCCCTCTCCGACCGCAGCACAGGCGGCGGCGGCGGCGGCGGCGGCTGCTGCTACTGCTGCCATCACGCAACCCAACCCAACGCCCTTTCTCTCTCTCTCGCTCGAAAGAGGTTGAAAGGGGTCCGCATCGGTGACGGCGGTAGCCGCAGACTGTGATGAGTCATCTTTCTCGCTACGAGAAAAGTCAATCGGCAGCCGAGGCCTCCCCCTTCTCTCTCGGCTCTGACCATAGGGTGGACGGTGACGGTAGCGGCGCCACCGGGAAACAATGCGCCCATTGTTGTCTATTATTATTGGGAGATGCCGTGTCGACAGACTATGCGGACCGTGCAGTCTCTCGATTGACTCGCCGGAAGCGCGCATGCAAATCCCGACTCGCTCTTCCGATATGCTAGCGCGTTGGGCTGCGTCCGGCGCGCTATTGATCCTGACGATGGTCTTGTCGTTGTCGTTGTCTGCCGAATGTTCGACACCCACCGCGCCGCGTCTTTCCCGATTAGGGGCGCCCCTCGATTGTAGTTGCTGTCGAGACAGCGCTACTCGTGTTTCGTCACTACATCGTCGTTAGTAACGGGGGAAATTTGTCACCGCCTCTTGAACCGCAACTGCTGTTGGTGGTGGTCGTTCTTCGTCTTCTTTATCTTGCCCCCCCCCTCATTTCCGCGATGTTTTCGCGAGCACCTTTGATCGATCTATCAGCTCTGTCGGTTGTCTGTGTTCTGCTCCGGCTGTTGCCCCCTCCGCCCGTGCACCCATTTTGCTTACGCTCCCTTCTCCTCTTCCTCTTGTTGTGCCTTCTTCCCCGATGCTACTGCTGGCGATGGTGGCTGTTTTTCCCCTTTCACCTGCCGCGACGGCGGCGGTCGTTCATGGTAGTGGACGACGACGACGCACGCATGTACGCACGCACACAGCAGCAGCACCAGCACCACCACCACCCGACGACCTCGACTGGCATTGCTCGGCGCTGGCATTGGCGCTGTCGTGTCCCTGATTCAACCGACCCGGCCGACTGTCTCTCTCCCTCCCTCTCCCTCCCTCCCTCCCTCTCAATGCCAATGCCAACAACGCAGAGACACCGTTTCAGCGCACACACACACGCAGACGCGCGCCCGTCGCTCGCTCACTTGCGACTCACTTCATCGACGATCAACTACATCGGCGGCAGCAACATGGCAACTAAGAGCTTCGTGAGGACGCTTACACAGGAATATGGGGGGACACGCACGGGAGAAGAAGAAGATGATGATCGGACATGCGATGCCTTGTGTTGCAGAACGTGCCCTACCGCTCGAAGCTGACCGAAAAGATCGAGCCCGGCCAGACGCTCATCGTCAAGGGCAAGACCACGCCCGAGTCCAAGCGGTAGCGTCGTTACCTCTCATCGGTCGCACACACACACGATTTCTGCGGTTCAGATTCACGCTGAATCTGCACAAGGACAGCCCCGACTTCTCCGGAAACGACGTGCCGCTGCACATCTCCGTCCGGTTCGACGAGGGCAAGGTAAGGAACGAGGAGCAGATCGATTGTGCTGGAATTTCAATCGATCCCCTACGTATAGGTCGTGTTCAACTCGTTCGCCGAGGGCAAATGGGGCAAGGAGGAGCGCGTCAAGCTGCCGTTCAAGCGCGGCGAGGCCTTTGACTTCCGCATCCGGGCGCACGACGCCAACTTTGTCGTCTATGCGGAGCGCGTCCAGATCAAGCTCTTCGAGCATCGCATCCCGCTTCAGCACGTGTCGCATCTCTCGATCGACGGCGACCTGCTGCTGCAGCACGTCCAGTGGGGCGGCAAATACTACGTACGCTTCTGATTTCCTTACACAATTGGATCGGTGGTCGGCGAAAACGATTGCTCCATCGAGTTTCCCGACGAAATGACCTTTGCGAATGAGGCTCGCGGGTCAGAGGTTCACTGCCAACATTACAGCCGGTCCCGTACGAGAGCGGCATCGCCGGCGACGGACTGGCCGTCGGGAAGGCGATGAAGATCTACGGACTCCCGGACAAGAAGGCGACCGGCTTCAACATCAATCTGCTGAACAAGAATGGCGACATTGCGCTCCAGCTCAACCCCAAGTTCAAGCGCACCGGCTTCGTGCAGAACTGCTGCTGCTGCTGCACCAAGACCAATCCTGGGGTAGGGGCTGCGTCGCGTTTCACCCCACTTCGACGATCGATTGCAGTTCGTGCTCCTGTCGTCGCTGATCAACGGCAAGCGCGAGAAGGAGCAGCGCGAGCAGCCGAACCCGTTCCGTCGCGCCAAGCTGTTCGATCTGGAGATCCGGAACGAGGAGTTCGGCTTCGAGATCTGGGTGAACGGCGAGCGCTTCACGTCGTACCCGCACCAGGGCGACAGCGCGAACAACGTGGCCGGCCTCCAGATTCAGGGCGACATCGATCTGACCGGCATCCAGGTCGTCTAGACACCGAGGGAACAGCGACAAGATGATGGAGAGGGAGAGAGAGGAACAGCGAGCGAGCGACCCGCCCAGTATTGCGCGAAAGGAACGAACAAAAACAGACAAGGAAGGCATCGAACCGGAAGAACAGCACAACAACTCATTCCCGTGATAATCCCTCCCCCATCTTCGGCCGCCAGTAGCATACGCGCGCGCGCATAGTCGTCAGCCGGCTAGTGTCTTGGTATCAGCATCGAATGTTCAGCTTTACCCTCCACATCTTTTGCTCTTCCATCTTGTCCATTTACCTCGCTCTGAGAAGACGAAGAAGCCTGCCGAAAACACAACAAAACTGAAACGACGAAGAAATTCAATTGCACGCACATGCACACCGCTTCCGTCTGTTTTTCTCCCACTCTCCTCCTCTACACAACGGAAAACAACTTCTTCTTCTTTTCAGCACGCCGCGAGCACGCACGCACATCATCATCACACACACCCAAATACAATGGCCAGCTGTGGTTTATTGCTAGTCTCGTATGTGCGTGTGTGATGTTCTGCATATTTGCGAAGACGTGCGCCTCTCCCTTGTCTAGAGCTTCGCCGGCAGCTTGGATCGGAGAAGCTCCGGGTTCAGGATCTGACGCAGCTTCATCGCCTTGGCGATGTTGCCCTTCAGCTTCAGCTTGCCCTGCATGAAGCCCTGCAAAGCGCACTCCGTCTGAAGCGCCCGAGCCAACTGTGAACGGCACCTGGTCGGGCTTGAGTTTGCCATCGGCAAGCTGCATGAAGACGTCGTCCGTGAGAGCGATCTCGATCTCGACCGGGCCATCGCGCACGCCCACGAACGGCGTGTCCTTGGTCAGGTCGATGGTCCACTTCTTCGTGACGCCGCCCGGCCCGGAGATGTTCAGGCGGAAGGAGCTCTTCACCTGCTGGACGAGCGCCTTCTCCTCGTGCACCTTCTCCTGGATGATCGCGATGATGGCGTCCGAGCGGAACGTCGGGCCAGACGAGGGCGCAACTCCGGCCGAGGGAGCGCTGGCGCCGGCGCCAGACGCGGACGCCGAGGCGAGTCGGTACAGGGCCACGACGCCGGCACCGCCGATTCCTGCACGTCCCCTCTCCATTGTGAGATCGATGATCGGTTATTGGTATTTCCCGTGTGCACCGGACGGGTGCATGAGTTCAACTGTCTCGCCTCCACGACCGCTCTTTCGAGGAGGGTGATCGGGAACCGTCGAACGTGTTGGACGAATTCCAGGGGTAGGGGGAGAGCGCGCGAATTTAGATTGATGGAGAAGGAAATCATCGTTAAATGCACAGATATTGACGTCCACCCCTAGCTTTCTCCCCTCACCCCGCACTGATAACACTACACTGTTCCCGATGAGCAAGGATGATAAGAAGTCGAGACGAACCGATGTTGTGCTGCATGGCGACACGTGCGTTCTGGACCTGACGCTTTCCGCATCGGCCACGGAGTTGGTTCGAGAGCTCGACCACTTGCGCCACGCCTGTATCGCCACGTGTATCGACCGAAAACCCGCCGCTCGGATACCGGTCGCTCCGATGGGATGGCCCTTGGAGATGAGTCCTCCGCTCGGGTTGATCACCCACTTTCCGCCGTACGTGTTGTCGCCGCGGTCCACCAGCTCGCCGCCCTTGCCTGTGTTTCATTCGATGCGTGCACGCAAAGAGCCGTCGTCGGCGCTACACAATCAACAACCGTACCGACGGGGCAGAGGCCGATCGCCTCGTACGTGATGAGCTCGTTGGGCGCGAAGCAGTCGTGGAGCTCGATGACCTGCACGTCGTTCGGCGTCAGTCCGGTCTCGGCGTAGAGCTTCTTCGCGATCCGGTCGATCATGTCGAAGCCGATCATCTGGATGTTCGAGTTCGACGAGAACACCGTCGGAAGGTCCGTGCCCAGCTGCATGCCTGCATCGATCTCTGCGTACGCGAACGAACAAGCACAACGCGACCAACCGACAATCTCGACCGCCTGAGCCTTCAGTTCAGGGTGCTGGTTCAGGTAGCGCTCCGAGCAGAGCACCGCCGCCGCCGAGCCGTCAGAGGTCGGGCTAAACGCGTGTGGGATGCAACCGAGTTCGTGGCGACAAAAACACGCGCGTACCTGCACTCGAGCAGTCCCATGAAGTCGTAGATCTTGCGCGCGTTGATCACCTGGTCCAGGGAGAACTCCTTCTGGAACTGGGACTTGGGGTTGTTGATCGAGTGGAGGTGGTTCTTGTACGCGATCTTGGCGAAGTGCTCGCGCTTCGTGCCGTGCTTCTCCATGTGCTCCTTGGCCGCGTTGCCGAACATCTGCGCCGTGATCGGCGCCGGGAAGAGGCCGTACGTGTCGGACATCACTTGGATGTGCTTGTCCACCGAGAGGGCGCGGTCGTCCTGCGCGCCCTGCATGTTCTCGAGCGAGCCAGCCGCCATCTTCTCGAAGCCGCAGGCGAGCACGACGTCGGCGTTGCCGCTCTCGAGGATCTGCTTGCAGAGGAAGACGCCCGACGAGCCGGACGCGCAGGCGTTGTTGACGTTGTAGATCGGGATGCCGGTCAGGCCGACCTCGTAGAGGGCGCGCTGGCCGCAGCAGGTCCCGCCGAACAGGTAGCCGACCGTCGCTTGCTGGATGTCCTCGTACTTGAGCTTCGCGTCCGCCAGCGCCTCGTTCACCGCCTCCTTCACCATGTCAGGGTAGTCCTGGCCGGGCACCGAGCCTGGCTTGACGAACTGCAATTCGACTGCTCCGTGAGAGAGTGGAAACCCTCCCCCTCAGGAAACCTTGGTCATGCCGACGCCGATGACGTAGACCTTGGGCTTCGAGGTGGGCGCCATTTTCGCACGTTCGATTGAGTGGTGTCGCTGAAATTCGGGCTGTCATCGGTTCGGGCAGGAGAGGGAGAGCGACATGGTTCGCTCGCCACCGCGGACGTGTTATGCGTATGGCAGTAGGCAAGAGCAGAGCGAGGAGGCGGTCTTCTCCCTCTTCTTCTTCTTCCCCTTCGGTCGACTGATAACGCTACAGCGTACTGCGTCTACGCGTGCATGTGGTCGAGCTCGCAATCCGCCGTAGAGAATGTGACCAGACTCCACATGTGCTGTCGGTTTCGCGAGCACGAGAGTAGAGGGGAAAAGTGACATGGGGAAGAAGCAGCGCCGCAACGCGAAATTTGCATAGAGTCCACATCGGCCGTGTCCGCTGTTTACACGCACACACACTCGATGGTGCTTCGCCGCTCGATAGCAAAGAAATCGGCGAAAATGACGTTAGCCTGGACGATTTCGTGGCTCGCGCTCATCGCCATCCTGTCGTCCGTGCCCTTTTTGACCAGCTGTGTGTGCTCGAAGACTCGAGACAAGAGGAAGACGAGCCAGTTGAACTCGACCGCTCGTCTGTCCCAGCAGCCCGTGGGCTTTCTTCCCCTATCTGTTGGCTCTGTTAAAATGGCCCTGCGCAACAGGAGACGGCGCTCGCACCCTCGAAGCCGCTCAACATCCGGCCGCCGCCCGAGTCGGAGCGCGACAAGTTCGTTCGTCGTCGCGACCCGAACTACCAGACGATGGCGTTCATCTCGGACGACGACGACGAGATCTTCCAGTCGAAGCTGATGGCTGTACCGAAGCATAACAGCAAGACGCCCGTCGCTGCCGCCGCCGCCAAGGTCTAACGATGTCGCTCTCCGCCGACCAAGATCTTGTCTCTCCCTCTCTCTCTCCTCCGTCCGTGCTATCATCCCCTTCCCTACAAACTCTGTTGGTCGGCGGAAGTGTGCAGGAGATACAGCAAAGACGCTTCGACACAGTCACATCCGCACCGTTTTCTCTCTCTTTCTTCGTCCACTCATTCGTGCCCGATAAAGATGAGACAGGAAAGTGGCAGCCATCTTTCGTCGTGTTCGCTCCGTGGCGATCCGTGTGACGGTGCTTGCAGGTTGCGCGATTTCTTACTACTACGATATCACTCTATCCAATCATCTGGGCTCGATAAGATAATTGGGGGCAGCAGTCCGTCTAGACGGTTACTCATCCCATCACTCTGCCGGTGTCGACTGATACAGGAGGATTCTTCCGAAATTCGACCAACCACCATCGCCATCACCATGTTGCCCTCCTCCCTCCTGCACTGCTGTTGCTCTTCCGTTGCCCTTACTCTTCCCTCCTTCTCCTCCACCTCCATCATCGATCGTCTCTCTCTCTCCCTCCCGTCCTCCGCTGCTTCCGGTCACATTTTCTCCCCTTCTCTCCGCAGTCCTTGTCGCTCTCCCTCTCTCGCACGCATACGCAGCGCAGACAGCGATCGATTGATTAGTCGGTCGTGATGTGATCGGCGGAGGCGACGGCGGCGCGACGGCGGCAGCAGCAGGCGCTTCAATAGCGCATCTCTCGTCTCACTCCCTTCCGGCCGCCCCTTCCACCCACTCAGTGGCAACGCGAGGAGGAGGAGACAGAGGCGCATGCGTGGGGGCTGTGTGACCTCAGGACAGCCGGCTGCAGTGGCTAGAAGGAAATCGATCAGACGAAGGGGGACGTCCCCGTCCGTCCGTTCGTCCGTCCGCACCCCGCCCGACCGACCGACACGCAGCGAGCGCGCGTCCGTCTCATCTCCTTTTCGCCCGTCTCGCTTCTACCCGTTTCACCGCGGGACGCTGAGAGATTGTATGGACGGCTGTGTCGGGCGCGCGAGAGGATGCGAGGAAGGCATCCGTCCGCAAAAGCTAGTTTTGAGGGTGCGCGTGTGGCTTTTTTGCGCTTCACTGCCGTCGACGGCTTCGACCCGGTTGCTCGCCGATTTTTGTCAGATCGATGTGCCACCGATATCCAATCCCATCCCTCGATTGTGACTGTGTTGCGGAATTGTGCGAGCCCAAATCCTTACCATGCATGTTGGTGTGTGGTAGACGGGTTGAGAAATCCGAAACCCGAAAGAGTTTAGCGCCGCTGAAATGCTTGTGCCGTAATTCGTGGATTTTCAGGACGGCGGGAATAACGCGGGGCTAGGCCGTCTCCCAGGAAAAGCCCCGTGGGGCAGCGGCGGCGTAACGAGTGTGGAGCGATGAGGCATAAACCTTGGAACCCTCATCTTCGTCTTCTACTCCTTCTCCTTCTATCATTCCTTTCTGTCTCGGCGGAAAGCAGCAGCAGCCATGAGAGCACACCCCTTTCTGTTACGAGCGAGGACGACGCGCCGAGGATAGAGTCCACCGGCGGCGGCGACGACGGTTTGATAGAAGACCTCGTTCTGGGAATTCGTATTTCAAAAGCAGAGCCGGCACGCTGCGACTCGGACTACAACTGTGCATTTAATGGTGTGTGTCGACGACACTCCGACGGATTGGGGCGATGTCTCTGTCCGACCAGCTGCCCGTCAGGTTTCGTCCACGCATTACATTCTGCATAATTAACAGCGAACGAGTTCAGAGGTTCCGCTAATGTGCGGCGAACGCGGTCGTTGGCGTGCGCACCAGAAAGGCTGCGGCGCGAGGGCACAAAAATCGACAACGTCCTATCTCTTCGCGTCGGCCGGACTCCAGGCACCGATTTGCCACAACGTAACGTCGGCGGTTTGTCTTAAATCGAAGAGGGGGAATATCAGCGTCGGTGTGTCTGCCCATCACGACCGGACAACTTCACCGTTTCGTCGTCGCCGCCGACGACGACGGCCTTGCGCGCTCTGCCATTCGACGAACATCTCCTGCTGCCGACGAAATGCGACAAGCGAGAGCTGCGCGTCGTCGGCGTAGCGGAACCGGGCGCGGCGGTCTTCCGTGGCACCGACGCCAGACTACACTGTTGCATCAACATGGACCCGCGCGGAGTTGTCGAAATGAATGGGGTGAGCGTTTGCACCGCTTGATAGGAGGCAACTCGGCGGGGCCAGGTCGAGTTCGTGCACAATCGAACGATCGTCCGCGAGCCGACGACCCAGCCGTTCGGAGACGCGCCGACCGATTACGACTACATGAGTGCGCCCGCATGCTGGACTCTGCAACTCGCGAACGCGCAAGAATCCGACTCCGGACAGTGGATGTGTCTCGTCAAGTCGCTCGTCCCGACGCTTCCCGTGGTCAACGCGACCTTCGCCTTCCAAGTCAGCGGTGAGTCTCGCCCGTCCGTAGTTCCCCTTCTTACAACTCTAAAACTGCTTCTGGCAGCTGCACAGCTTCCGAAACTAACCGATTCACGTATCTCACGCTTTCAGGCAACTCTCCTCTGAGCAACAAGAAGATCCGTTCGCGACGGGATCCCGCCGGTGTGACCGCATTTTGTGCGTAATCCTTTTCAACTCTTACGTTTTGGCCGTACTATTCGGTTCTGGCACTTGCGACGGCTTGGAATCTGGCACCTGCGTTGAATCCACGAAACGTGCTGCAATGCCGAGTTGCAGTTGCCTCCGTGCTGACGAACATCAGCATAGAGCCTACGGCAAACGGGGCCTACATCTCGTGGACGGTCGACGGCGGCGGTGGCCCGACTCCGCTTCAAGTTGATCTATCGTAAGCCTCATCGTGCTAATATGTATATGACGCAAACCTTCGCAACAGGCTTCGTCGGCGTTCGGACAAGGCCGATGCACGCGAAGTTTGGAAACGCGTCAACTCGAGCTCTCCAGCGACGATCAGCAATCTTCAGCCGGCGACCGCGTATCGACTGTCTCTGGTCGTGCGGAACCCGTCGAACGACGACGCCGTCAGTTCGCAAAAGTCCGTCGAGCTCACCGAGAACTTCGAGACGCTCGAGATCGAGCCCGGCGGTCCGTCCGACGTTCGTCTGACCCACGTTCACAGCACGGACGGCATGGTTTGCGAGGTGGACTGGCAGCCGCCGAGGAAGCCGAACGGTCGAATCGTCCGGTATTTCGTCGCGCTACGGGGAGCCGTTCGCGACAACCACGGCGAGGGAGACGAGTTGCACTGGCCGGAGGCGCGGGATTCGAAGTGCGCGAATTGGGTGCCTCAAGAATCTGCCACTGCGTCTTCATCATCCTCCTCCTCCTCGTCTGCAGTCAATCCGATCGAATTCGCGTCGAACTACTATTCGTGCAAATTCGGCCCCCTCAAGCCGAATCGCGACTATTTCGCCGAAGTTTGGGCTGAGAACGGCGCCGGACGATCGGCGGCGGTTCTCGCGAAGACGAGATGCATCACGCCGCCGGGCGCGCCAGCTTTCGTCGCTCCCGCCGAACCTCTGGTCGCGAACGGGTCGAGCTTCAAGCTGAAGCTTCCCGCTCCACCGGACGCAAGCAACGGCGCCGTCTCGTGCTTCTATCTCGCGATCGTCCCACTTCCCGGCAACCTGGGCAAGAAGGGCAACGCATTGGACGCGCTCCCGAGTCCGGACGCCCTTCACATCGACTCTGCGGCCAAGGTGTTCGCCAACAATGTGGCGACCGGACACGAACACCATCACTCTCCGCCGTGGGCCTACGTCGCTGAGAGCTATATCCGTCTTCCGACCGCCTTCGCGGATGAGATTGCGTCAACCGTCATTGGAGATTTGCTTCTACCCGAAGGAGCGGTCGCCTGCCCGGTCCTCTACCTCTCGAGACATCGAGCCGAAGATCCTGCGCTTCGGAGAGGAGTAACCTACACGGGATTCCTGGTGGCGCGAGTGGAGCGCGACGAGATCTCGTCACTTCCAAGATGGAAAAGGCAGATTTCGACGGGGCCCGACTACGCCTATTCGGCCTACTTCAAGCCGCTCTACCTGCCTCATGTTGACGGTAAACAGCCCCAGGTTGATGTCATCCTAATTGAAATCCAGAAGTGGAATCCTCTTTCAACACGTCGTCCGCGATCCTGTACCTGCTGCTCCTGTTCTTCCTGCTGTCCGCCATCTGCGCGCTGGTTTTGTACCTGCTCTACAGGTTGCGGGGAATGGGAAATACGCGGGATCGACGGAGAGCGAATTTAGACGAGGCGCCTTCGCCGAGTGGACCTGGCTGAAGAAGGCGAGCTCGATGGGCAGTGGGATGGTGGCCGCGACCAACGGAACCGGAGGCCGAATGCTACTGTCCAGAACGTCGGGCGGATATCCGCCCATCGCCGTCGATGCACTGCCGTCCGAGTACATCATGCGTCACAGGGACTCGGATTTCCTGTTCGCCGCAGAATATGAGGTCTTACATTGAGAAGGAAGAAGAAGAGGATTGGAGAAGAGACGATTTGTAGGCTCTGCCGAATGCGAACAAGGAGTGCTCGGCTTCGAAGCGCAAGGAAAACGTTCCCAAGAATCGCTACAAGGACATTGGCGCCTACGACGAGACTCGGGTGAAGTTGCGCGGAGGAAGTGCGCCGCACGCCGACTACATCAACGCGAACTTCGTCAAGGTCTCGTTCTTCTCGTGTGGGAGTCATCGTGTCAAAATGATTGTCTAGGGCTACAAGGGCCGGAAGACGTTCATCGCCGCGCAGGCTCCGCTGGAGAACACGTTGGACGACTGGTGGCGCATGATCTGGCAGCAGAACATCTCCATCGTCGTGATGCTCGCCAATCTGTCCGAGAAGTCTCGTGCGCAATGCGTCAAGTACTGGCCGGATCCGGGAGAGCCGCTTCGACTGAGAAACGACCATCTTGAGGTAGTGCGACGTTCGAGTCTGAACGATGCGTGGAGAGGAGAGCATCTTGCAGGTCTCTGCGCTCGAGTCGAGATATTTCGCCGACCACGCCTGGCGCTCATTCCGGATCCGTGAGCGAAGGTACTGCAGCATCCGCTGCATGATGACATTTCACAGGGCTGCAGTTTCGATTCGATGCACAGTTACAACTTGACATCGCTAGCCATCGAATGTTGTGTGCCCGCAGAGATGTCCGATTGCCTTCAGAGTCGACGCCTCGGCGGTCGAGTACGCCAACGTGCCGGTCGTTGCGGGTGGCGACGAGGACGAGGAGGACGAGTCGGAGAGCCGAAGGGGTCGGGTCGTCGAGCAGTGGCACTTCACGGCTTGGCACGACTATCGCGCGCCCGAGCACGTCGCCGGGCTGCTTCGATTCCTGGGCGCCCTGAGATCGCATCCCCGGTACGCCGACTCGCCCGTCCTGGTGCACTGCTCCGCGGGCGTGGGACGAACCGGAACGCTGATCGCGATCGACTGGGGACTCGATCAGCTGGTCGAAGAGCGACAGGTCGACGTCTGGGGATCGGTCGCCTCCATGCGACAGCAGCGCAATCTCATGGTCCAGTCGCTCGAGCAGTACGTCTTCGTCTATCGCGCCCTCGCCGAGCACTGTCTGGTCGGCGAGACGGATCTGAGCGTCGCCGAGTTCATGCAGCATCACGCAAGACTGCACTATCCTGCGAGCGCCTCCAGTCTGTCGGAGGCCGGAGGAGGAAGCAGTCAGCAGCAGCTCAATTCGGCGGAGACCGTTGTGCAAGCCGAGTTTGCGGTAACTCGGACGCTCACTCATTTCTCATCATCGCAATGAGCTTTAGCGTCTCTCGCGAGTCGTCGAGTCGACGCCCACGTCGGCCTGGTCGCAACGGGTGGAGAATGCGTCCCGAACTCGACAGGACGTTCCGCTTCCCTACGACAGAAATCGCGTCATTCTACCGCAGATGACCGGCGCTGAGGTGAGCGGGGGCAAAGCATAGCGTGGCCGAGATCAGAAGATGATGATTTCCCGGGGGAACGAGTCCTCGTCTAGAAGTTCCAACAGTGTAGACGCGTTTACTTTCAGGGTGATGCGACCTGGACGAACGCCTCCCGGCTACTTGGCTACTTCCACGGCTGGATCTCGGCCGCCGACCCTGTGGACGCGGCCGGGGCGCACGATCTTGTGCGCATGATCCTTGCGCTCAGGATACGGACCGTGCTCGTTCTGTCCGCCGACGAGGAGTGGTCGGACGCCGAGAAGTACTGGCCCGCCGGCGGGCCGATCGGATCCAGACGAACGCTCGGCCAGGAGACGTCTCAGCCGATTGCGGTGGAGCTACGATCCGAGCAACTGATCGGCTCGTTCGTCCGGCGAACCCTCCGACTCTGGGCTGGCGAGGGGAGCGGCGGCAGCTATCTCGACGTGACCCAGTTCTCGGCGCTAGGCTGGCCAAAAGGCACCGTCGTTCCGCCATCGCCCTCCGGACAGAGACAGCTGTTGGCGCTGTTCGGCGCCGCCCTCGAAGCGTCGTCGGCGTCGGAGAACGAGCAGCCGTCGACGCCGACCGACTCGTCCGCCGCGTCGTCGGCCGCAGCGGCGTCCTCGACCTCGGGCACGATTCTGGTGCACTGCCGGGACGGATCGACACGATGCGGACTGATGGGAGCGCTGGGCGTCTTGCTGGAGAGACTGGTCGCCGAGAAGAGGCTCGACGTACTGCACACCGTGCGAACGCTCCAGACCCAGAGGGCCGGATGTTTCGTCTCGATTGTGAGTGCCTTATTCAAGGGGGGGGATTTGCGAAAGCCATCGGCTCTCTGCTCAAACTAATGATCGACTCGAGACTTGAGCCGAAGCGCATTCTTTCAGCAACAATACGTCTATCTGTACGACGTGCTCGCTCATTACGTGACGCATTGCTACTCGTCTGGTCGCCCGTCCTCGACATCGTCATCGTCCGCCGCCCACTTCCCCCCGTCCGCGCAGTCGATGATGACGATGAACGTCAGCACGAGCAGCCATTTCTAGTCCCCTCCTCATGTTGTTGATTCTTCTCACACGTTTCCGTCGTCCGCAAAGCCGCTGCCTAGTCACAGCCGAACCTCCCTCGCACACGCTGGATTCTGCACACACACACACACGCACTCGTACATATTCCGCTGCCAGAAAGAGGAACGAATTGTGATCGACATGTCAGAGGAGAGGAGAATGACACACAACGATGGGGACATAATTCGCACACCCGCCGCCAATCTCTCATATCGCACGAAAATGACAGAGAAGACAACGACGAGAAGAAAGGAGCTGTGCGCAGATCTCAGACTGCCGACAAAACGGACGCAGAGCGCAGTACACGCCGTGGGCGTTGCACAATTTCCTATGACAGACGTTATTACGTATTGCGCACCATGAATGGCGGCGTCGTTCATCCTCGTGCAGAGTCGGAAAACCACCACCTAACCGCGTCGGATGAGTAGAATTGGCGCAGCCACCAACCGACGAGTGAGCGAAGCGAATCCCACGACTATCGAGAGAGTGCAAAACCACAAGATTCTCTCGGTCCGCTCTGCTCTCTTCATGTGCGTCCTCCCCTCTCGGTGTGGTTACCGTCTCTTTGCGCGCGCGTGCGGTCGCCATTCCGAGGCCGAAGGCATGGGTGAGTACTGGGAGCGGAAACGATCAAGGGCACGTCTTCTTCATTTTGTGTCTTCACGAAATGGCCGGTGAATGAGCGGAAAGGCGGGGAAACCTTCAGGGCGAAACGAGAACGACATTCTTCTTCTTGGACTTGGGGGCGGCAGCGGAGGTCGCGCCCTTCTTCGTGATCGCCTTCTTCACCTTGGGCGAGGCATCAGCGGCGGCGGCATCCACCGCAGCCTTCTTGGTCGGCTGCTTCTTCGGTTTCGCAGTCGTCTTCTTCACTTCGGGTGACGCATCGGAGGCATCGGAATCAGGAGCGAAATTCACCGTAGTCTTCTTGGCCGGCTGCTTCCTCGGCTTCGCAGTCGCCTTCGTCACTTCGGGTGACGCATCGGACGCGTCGGAATCAGAAGCGGCATCCTTCTTTACCGGCGATTTCTTCGGTTTCGCGGTCGCCTTCTTCTCCTTGGGCAAAGCGTCGGAGGTAGAAGCGACATCCACCGTGGCCTTCTTGGCCGGTTGTTTCTTCGGCTTCGCTGCCTCTTTCTTCACCTCGACTGGCGCATCGGAAGCATCAGAATCCGGAGCGACATCCACCGTGACCTTCTTGGTCGGCTGCTTCTTCGGCTTCGCAGTCGTCTTCTTCACTTCGGGTGACGCATCGGGCGCATCGGAATCAGGAGCGGCGTCCACTGCGGCCTTCTTGGCCGACTGCTTTTTCGGCTTCGCAGCCTCCTTCTTCACCTTGGGCGAAGCAGCAGCAGCAGCGGCGGCGGCGGTATTCACCGCAGTCTTCTTGGTCGGCGATTTCTTCGGCTTCGCGGTCGCCTTCTTGATGGGAGAAGCGGACTAACTCGTGGCTCTTGACACAATTCAGAGGAAATTCCCCTCACCTTTTGGTGAACCGAGTCCAACCCGGAAGCGTCAACGGCGGCGGCGGCAGTCGCCTTCTTCGCTTTGGCCTTGGACGGCTTCGTCTCCTTAATTTCGGCTTCCTTCTTCGGCTTCGTCTGTCGGACCTAAACGTGGTGATTTTTCATAATAGATCACCGAGAATGGTCGTACAACCTTGACACGCTTCGCCGGCACAGGGGCATCATCGTCGGGAACGACAGGGGAATCATCATCCGAGGGAGAAGACATCTTCGCAACGCAGTGCGGAAGAACGTACGCACGTGTCGGCACGAGAGCGAGCACTGAAACGTTTGCAAGCGCTCGACGACAACAACAGCACAACGACGACGGGGTGAGAACAGTCCAAATTCCGGACGGGACCGCAAGAGCTGAGGAGTAAATCGCCGCTCGCTAGATTGCTTGCGGATATGTCAACGATGCTGACGCATTCGGTGCGACGAAACACGTTGGGTGCCGTTTTCCACGCTCACGGAGCTTGATTTGCGATCGATTTGCGATCAAGATCTTTCAATCAATGCTTAGTTCATGAACTGACGCTTCCTCTGCTCTCGACTAGGTGTACAGGCAGTGCGTGTGGACTGTGAAAGCGCTCTCTTCCTCGATCTTCTGGTGTCATGGCGATGATGGTGATGTCGTTGTCGTCTACTTTCGGCAGCACTGCGACGTGCCGCACTGCGCGTAGCCGGCCGAGCAGCCGCAGCCGCCCGAGGACGTCGTCTGGCAGGGCACGACGATCTGGGCCGCCTGGGCGCACGTCTGCTGGCAGGTGGACTGCAACGCTCACGTTGCTCATCTCTCGCAAATCCCCCGTGGAAAACCTGGCACTGCGAGGCGCAGGTCGACTGGCAGGCGGGCTGCGCGCCGCACGACGACGAGCACGACGACTGGCAGGACTGTTGGCACTGCAAGTCGACTCTCCCCCAGTGAGACTTTGCTTTCGGACGGTACCTGGGGCACGCACTGAGACTGCTGCGACTGCTGCGGCGTCTGCTGGACGACGATCACCTGGGTCGGCTGCGCCTGCGACTGGCACGACTGGCAGGGCGAGGCGGCGACGCAGGCTTGCTGGCCTGCATCCATGCGCCGATTGCGTGAGGAGTGCTATCGAGAGTGGGGGAGCGTTACAGTTCGACTGGCAGCTCGGCTGGCAGCTGCTGGTCGGGCACGACGAGGCGCAGGTCGACTGGCAGGCGGACGCGCACTGCGAGGCGTCCTGCTGCGCCTGCACGACCACGACGACGGGCGTCGGCTGGCTTTGCGTGCACGACCTGTTCGTTCGTATCTCTCTCTGCACATTCTACGAGTCAAAGGAGGAGTACTGCGAGCACGACGGCTGGCACTGGCTCGGGCACGAGTCGCAGGCTTGCTGGCACGACGACGAGCACGTCTGCTGGCAGGCCGGCGTCGAGCACTGCGACGAGCACTGCGACTGGCAGCCCGACTGGCAGGAGGAGGAGGACGACGACTGCTGCTGCTGGACCACCACGACCGGGATGGGGGCCGAGGAGCTGCTGCACGAGGGCGCGCACTGCTGGTTGCACTGCGACTGGCACGAGGACGACGAGCCGCAGGACGAGGAGCACGACGACTGGCAGGCTTGGCAGGGTTGTTGCTTCGCATCATCATCGTTGAAATCGCGTCGCCATAGCCAAAGTCGGCCTACCTGCTGGCAGCTGCAGGAGGGCGACGACGACGACGACGAGCAGCCGCACTGGCGACGCGCACGGATCAGCTCCACCGCCGAGGACGTCTCGTTCTTCTCTGCCGAGCCCTATGTGGATCCTCTCGGTTGCTATCTCTACTTGGACCGTCATCAACCTCATGCGCCAGCGCGACGGCAACGAGACCGACGAAGAAGAACGCGACGGCACGGCGCATCATCTTGGTGCTGGTACTGGTGGTGGTGCTGCTGCTTCTCCTACAAGTCCCGTCTATGTTTGGGTGATGCGCGGCGCCAAGACGGGCGGGGGGAGGATGTGGGCGGAAGAAGAACAAAAGACGTGCTCGTGATGGCTCTCTTTCCTCCGCGCGCCCGTTTTATAGGCCCCCTGGAGGCGGCGCTCGCCATCCACTTCACTGCATAGACCGGTCAGACAGCGGCGGTGGCGGTGGCGGTGGCGGTGGCGGTGGCGGCGAGCGAGAGAGACGCTTCTTCTTTTTCTCTGCCACCAACACCTCTCTCTCTCGATATATCGGGTGGTGTGCCCGTCGCCCGTGCGTGAGAGAGAGAGAAGAATGTGCCCTTCTCCTGCATCTCATCGTTTCTCCTTCCTCTCGTCTTGCAGCAGCAGCAGCAGCAGCGCAGCCCTGCGTGAGCCTCTCCACTTTGTCTGGATCTCTTTCCCCCTCTCCACCTTTGCCAATCGGCGTCGTCATGCGCGAAGATCTTTTTCTCCCTCTCACTTCCTCCTGTCTGCCATCTAGTCTCGCCGCGTGCGCGCAAGCAAGCACACTATTTGCCCTGCGTCCATTCGACTTCAGACTGTCTCATCACAGCCGCTGAGCGAACAATGACTCACTTGGGCAAACGGAAGCCGCCGCACAGAGGAAGAAGGCGTCACTAACCAGAACTCTGGTTCTATACGACTACTCTTGCCCCGCTGCGCGGAAAAGATCAATCAGCTGCTTATGCCACCGCCGCTGCTGCCATGCCTAGCCAAAAAACAACAGCCCAAGAAGCCGCAAACAACAACAGCCGTCTTCTTGACATGGCAGCTGATGACAAGGCAAACAGAAGCCGAAGTGAGCAAGCAAGAACTGTCCGAACCCGCGCCCGCGTGCGCAAACATGCCGTCGCGCGGAAAAGCGCACTTCCCTTTCCGCGCGATGCCATCTTGGGTGGGCCGTGGGATGAATTCAACGAATCGAGTCATGCCACCACTGACGGATCCATATGCGATTGGTTCCCTCAGACACAAGACAGCGTCCAACGTGACCTCTATCGAAGCTCGCAGCTAAGGGACAAAGTCGATCATCAAGCTAGACAAATCAAAGACGCATCACGCTAGTTCTCTCACCTTCATCCCACACTTTATACACTTGCGGGCTCATCCATCGTGTTAACTGTTCTCTTTCCTCTGCGCTGGCTTCCCTACTCTCGCGACTGGACGCTGCACTGTGTTCCGTAAACAGGAGACGGCGACAACCCGTTCGGATGCGCTGACATGACGCTCCACTGTGTAAACGCGGACTAATGAGGAACTGCGTGTGATTTGGAGAGAGAGAATCTTCCCTTCGCCCCCCGTCTGTTATCAGGCCAGACGGCGCACGGCAAGGAGCGCGAACAGCAGAAAGAAGACGATCGCCACGATGAGAACCAGGATCATGCCCAGCGAGGGGGCAGACTCGTCGACGACGGCAGCGGCATTCTGAATTTCCCTTCTCCTCATTTGTGAAGGGGGATGTGTACCGCGGGCGTTGGGCGCTGCGCAGGCGCGGTTGCAGCGGTCGAAGACTGACGTCGTCGACGCGGTGCGGACGCGCCTTCATTCTCGGCGGCAGCAGCAACAGGGGCAATCTGTACAGGTGGCGACGGCGACAGCGAATCCTCCGAATTCGTCGGCATCTCGTTTTGCTCGATCGTCGAGTCCTCCGTCGCCACGCCAGAGTCTCTTCTCGTCGAGAGTGCGTCGCCCATGCATTGTCCACAGGTCTCGCACTTGTAGGAGAGGCTCCTGAATCTCCAGCAGTTGCATGGCGAGTTTCGAGGAAGAAGAAAGACGAACGCTTTGGCGAATCGGCGTCTCGCGTCGGTCGGATAGTCGAGCCCGCCGACCGCGCCGTTGGCCGGCGTCGGCATGAACGCGATGAGGGCCGTGAGCGCCGTGCGAATCGACCAGGACGGGAGCCACGTCTCCGGGTGGTAGCCCGAGATCGACAGACACACCTTGGTGTTGATCTCGAAGCGACCCGTCCGCTAAAGGCGAGCGTCTTCGAAAGAGTGCAACGCCAACGCACGGTGAGGAAGAGGAACTCGGGCGGCTTCATCGGGTAGTCGGGCGGGAAGATGATGCGACCGTGGTAGACGCCACCCTCAAAGTCGGTGTCAGGCGGACCTGAATGTTTTCTCTCCTCCCTCCACGATAGACTAGATCACTCAAATCACCTCGGATCGTGAAGTGCCACTCGAAGAGATTGTCGTCCAGAGGCGCCGCGGAGCAGTCGTCGCTCGGTTCGCGCATCTCGGCCGCCTCACGCATTAATCTTTTCACGCCTGCATCCCGGTATGCATAACAACACGTCGTCGTCGTCGCATAATCTGAAGTCACCGGCACAGCGCGAGTTGTACTGCGGCGCCGCCGACGATGCGCCATTGCTCATCGCACAAGTCGAACAGGAAAGCCGGAAACGGGAACAAAGACTATTGCACTCGTGCACGTGCAACCAAACGACAATGCCGACTCGTCATTAGGCGACTGGAACATGCGTGGTGCAAAACGCGGCTCATCCATGCGACCATTTATGGGGGTAGCGCGAGCAGCCTTTTTTCCTGTTTTTTCTCCACAGCGATGTTCAGCCATGACTTTGACATGCCTTTCCGTGCTCCTCCTCCAACTAGACCCGCCACTTCAGATGATCTCCCATTCGCGCGATCAATCCATGCCATTGGTCTCCGCTCCCATTTGCTCGTTTGATCGTCTCACACATTTCTCCCATGACTGTCTGTTCGTCTTCCATCTCTTCGCTCGTTCGTCTGTCGTCACTCCCCCCTTCGGCTTCCTTGTCAGTCGGCGTCTGTTTGGGCAACAACTCCGCTCGCTCGCTTCGATCATCACGTCTCTTGCCTGCGGTGAAAGCACTCGCCCACGTGGGCATCGTCCTCTCCTTCTTCTTCTTCTCCCTCTCCCCCACGTCTTCCTTCTTCCTCCCCTTCACGTCTTCCTTCCCTTCGCCCAACACAGCCGACCGATCGTGATGAGTGGTCTCTTCCCATTCCTCGTCTCGAGAGGGATAGAACGGTTTGATGGACCTCCTCCTCCTAGTCTTCTCCTCCTCTCCTTCTCCTCCTCCCCCTGCCTCCGTCACCATCGTCGCCGGTGCAGCCTCGAGTGGTTTCTCCCCCCCATCCACGCTCACCTCCATCTCGTTTGTTATGTTGACAGAGAAGAAGTGTCTATCTTGTTCTCGGATTCCTTCTCCACTTTTCTTTCAGTCACTTTCCCCTCCTCGTGAGCAAGAGTGTGACTCGAGGTCATGCTACTGCCGTTGCTTTGCCGCTGCCTTGTCACTGCTTTCTGCGCTCGTTGCGTTACTTCTCTTCACTTCCCCTCTCGCCGTGTCGGTGACCGCGTCGGGGAACGCCCGCACCGGCGGTCCAGGACGAGAGATGGGGGGAGGGAGGGGAGCACTTGAGCGCCGTGGGTTTGCGGGGCGGAGGAGATGCTCACCTATTCCCACAATCACATCCCAGCCGACTCCCACAGTCTTGAAGGCGGCGAACGGGATGGAGAGGAAGAGAGGAACCTGGATTTCCGTTCGCTACAACGTGTCTCATGAAGGATTGACGGGCTTTCAGGCACTCGCCAGCAACAGCATCATCATCATCATCTGATCCGAAGATGACGGTTCAGGCGGCGTGTCGACTCGTCGCCGCTCGCCGACTGATCAGCTCCACTGCTGCCGCGAACACATCCCACTCAGTAATCGTGCCCTCGTTTTCATTCTGAATCTCTCTATGCAGACCGTCTTCGCGGACCGCCTTCGCTCGATCGCCGAGCAGTCGTCCGAGCCGCCGCTTCGAACCGTCATCACGGGCGGACTCGGCCAGGTAATCGTCCGCCGTCTCGAATACCGATCGATCCACATACAGAGTCTGTTAGTGGAACAAGTGAAGCATAGACCCCTAGTGTGGGTGATTAGAAGGAAATTAGAAGGAACAACCCATTATGATGATGGTTTTCAGCTCGGCCGCGCCCTCGCAGACGCGCTTCGCGCAATGTACGGCGAGAGTTCGGTTCTCCTGACGGACGTCGTCCGGCCCACCTCCAACGTCGGCCCGTTCCGCTACCTGGACGTGCTGGACGAGCGCTCGCTCGACACGGCCATCGTCGAGCATCGTGCCAACACGCTGGTCCACTACTCGGCGCTGCTCTCGGCCGTCGGAGAGGCGGACGTCCGTCGAGCGCTGGCCGTGAACGTGGACGCCGTGCAGCGGGTGCTCGAGGTGTCGAGACGACACAACCTCAAGCTCTTCCTGCCCTCCACCATGGGCGCATTCGGACCGGACACGCCTCGGGTCCAGACGCCGGACGTCACGGTCCAGCGACCGAGAACCATCTACGGAGTGAGCAAGGTGGGCGAGAGAGGTCCTCTCTTTGCTAGACGGTCACATATCGCGGTTCATTGGCTTCGAAGAGATACCTCTCGAGTCCTAGCATATCACTCCCGTTGCATCGTCATCGTCATCTTGATCTGCCTGATCCTTAGACTCCTGCCGGTACTCTAGGTGTTTGCCGAGCGCCTCGGCGAGTACTACCAGTCGCGGTACGGCGTCGATTTCCGGTCGCTTCGTTTCCCGGGCATCATCTCGGCGGTCAAGCCAGGCGGCGGAACCACGGACTACGCGATCGCCATCTTCTACGACGCCCTCACCACCGGCCATCACGAGTGCTTCCTGCGCGCCGACACCCGGCTCCCGATGATGTACGGCACCGACTGCACGGCGTCCGTCGTCCAGATGCTGCACGCCGACTCGGAGTCCCTGAAGCTGCGCACCTACAACGTCACGTCGTTCTCATTCACGCCGGCCGAACTCGCCTCGGCGATCCAGGCCCACATCCCCGACTTCAGGATCTCGTACAAGCCGTGCCCCCTGCGCCAAGCGATCGGTCCGTCGCTAGCGATCCTCTCCTCGATTTCATTTGGAGCTCGCCAACTTTCAGCCGAGTCCTGGCCCGAGAGCATGAATGACGACGGGGCGCGATGCGACTGGGGCTGGCGGAACTCGGTGGATCTGCAGCAGATGGTCGCCCTGATGCTCGAGGAAGTGGGCCAGCAGATTGCCGCCAGCAAAAGCCACACGTCCTCCACTACCGAGCCCATCGCGGCTGCCGCTTCTCGCTAATCCCCCTTCCTATTATTTCAATCTTCAACCCGATGAGCCTAATGACCTATTGTCTCTCTCTCCTCCATTGCGTCACATCATCATCATCATCATGACAAGACACACAGACGGACGGAAGGAAAGACAGACAGACAGCACCTCCACTCTGACAAGATGCGGGCCCGACCACCAGTGTGACGCGTGTGCAACGTGATCGACAGAAGACGATCACAATCAACAAGACCCTTTCATGACGATTCGTGTTCGGCATCCAGTCGTGATTGAGATGAAATCAACCAATTCGCCTCCTCATCCTAGCTCATTTGCTGATATCGCTGGAAGAAGGCCGCCCGCACGCGGTCCTTGTGCGAGACATTCCCGGCTTGTGCGTGCGCGTCGGTCGATGAGCCCGCTGCGCCGAGTCCCATGCCCGCGACGTGCTGGCGCGCCTCGATCGGGTTCACGATGCCTGCACAGTCACGGCGACTCATTCCAGACACGTGCGACTCCTTGCCCCCACCCTGATCGTTCTTGCCGATACCGCTGCCCTCCTTCCAGCCCATGTTCTTCATCAGCTTCGCGCCGATGTTTGGCTGCGGAACCGCCGCGGACGACGACGACGCGATCGAGTCGTCCAGATACTCGTCCTCGTCGGTGGGCTGGTTGTGGCTCGTTTGCGTGTCTGCAACCATTATCCGGGTTGTGTCAGAGTCACTTACGAGATTCGTATCCGTGCGTCGCTCGTCTTTCCTTCGCTCGATCCCTGTACTGATAGGTCGGCGCGTGTGTCGCTCCCTTCTGTTGCTGCGCCTCCTTCTCTCTTCGCTTCTCCTCAAGGTTTTTCTTGTGCAGGTCCGAGAGGGCGACGTGTTTGTGCAGAACCTGCAGCATTCACACGTCTTCATCAAGCCGGCAACCGTATTCTCGCCTCCAGCGAAGGGAAAGCCCGTCTGCACAGGAGGCAGGTCTTTGAAACCTCGTCGATCAGCGCATTCTCCCACGAGTTGTCGACGACGTTTGTCGGGGCTGCGGCTGATGTTGCGCTCGACCGATCTGTCGATCCCATCGTGTTCGACCGTTTCATCGGCGGTGGTGCCGCTTCCTCCTCGTCACTGTCGTCATCCGGCTGCAGCGGATTCTAAACATGCACATCAGACCATCGGATTTCCAATCCATCTAGCACGCTTGTTGTCTGTGCCCTCCCATCACGATGGGATTCTAACGACGACCGCGCGTCTCGCTCAACACCACAAGCCACTGGTCAGTATTTCGAAGCTCTCGTTCATCGTTGCCTCGCTCATTACCTTGAATGATACATCCGCCGCTGCACTTGCGGCCTTTCCAGCTCCTGTATCGATCGTGAAAGAAGTCTTTTCCTTGTGAGCGAGCTGCTCCTTTTTGCTTTTCTCCTGCTTCTTCGCCCACTTCATCATCTCGCGCGCCACGTCGGCCGCCGATTTCGGGGGTTCCGGTCCTGCTGCTGCTGCTGCTGCTGTTGGTGAAGGTGCGCCTGCTTCCCCGACCGGCTCCAAAGTCACTTGCGGAGCTTCCGGTTGGGCGGTCTGACTCGTCATCATCGTCGCCGCCGTCGTCAAAACTGATGTTGCCGAAAGTTGAGTGGCTGAGGTTGTCGGTTGCTGTACGACCGTCAGCACGGGTCGGTCTCCGTCGTCCGGATCCACAGAGAGATAGGTCGAATACGTCGGATCGAAGTAGGTCCACTTCTTGGCCTCCGCGTTGTAGTAGTAGGTCGTGTTCGGATCGTAGTAGAACTTGGTCATCGGATCCTGATAGTAGTTCGTGGCGGGATCGTAGGCGAACGACGCCACGTTCGGCGTCACTGCAGTCGAAGTCTCTCTCGATAGAGATCAATTAACAGTCATCATACAATATTGTGGCATCGGTCCCCGAGGCGTCTCCACGGTTCCGATCACTCCGTTCTTCGCCGGGGGCGGGAGTCCCGTCACGCTGGCCGCGGTTGATGCCGCCGCGACTTGCGTAGATAGCGTCACTGGGAAGGCGGTCGGAAGGGACGGTGCCGGGGCTTGGGGCGCATAAACCGGCAGTCTCTGGGCGGCCGCGGCGGCCGACGCAACTTGGGCGGACGACGAGATTCGCTCGGCCAAGATGGTCGTGAGCGACTTGCGTGAGAACGACGCAGGCACTGCAAATGCTCCGCTACTATCACTTGCTCTCTCTCTCTAATGACAGGGGAAAGCCAAAGACGAAATGATCAATCAGAAGTCGTCCCCTTACTTTGCTGGCCGCTAATCTCTAGCGGCGCCTGCTGTAGGAGCGCCAAGACTTGTGCAGAGTCCTGGTGCGACGCGAACTGAACGAAGGCGTAGTTGCGCGAGTCGCCGAAGAGCACCCGCACTGCCTGCATGACACGTCGGATGATTTCCACCGGGAGCTTCCTGCACCTGTTTTGAGCTCGAGTAGGCGCGCATCGACTCGGCGAGCCATTGCTCGGTGGCGAGCGAGTGTAGCGCTCGGATTATGAGCGCTTAGTCGTTCATTTTATCGTGACAAGGGACAGGAAGATGTCTACTGTCGTTGGGGTGGATGCCTGCGTATCCGGTCCCGTTGAGGATCGTGTCGTCGCTCTGCTCCTTGCTCAGTCCGCAGCGGTAGCAGCTGTTTCGGTGCCGGCGACAGGTCGCGTTGCACGACGAGCAGACCCAGTCTGATTTCAATCGCCGTCTTTCTCCAAAAACGGAGCTCAATCACCAGCCGACGGTCTCTGCGTGCTCGGTCCGCTGCCATCGTAGCGGTCGTACTGCATCTGGAACTTGCCGACGCCCGGAATCGCGAGGATGCCCTGCAATGACTCGTTGTTTTCTCGTGTTCCCCCATAGCTCAACCCAGAAGGCTGTTGCCCGCCGTTTGCATGTCCCATTCAACAACCGTTCCAACGTCACCATTTACAATTTCGACGACCACGTTCACCGCGAAAATCACCGATCACACACTAGGCAACGAGCGTAAAACACAAGCGGCTGTCGTTCGACACTCAAAGTTGCTGCATCCGGAAATAACAAAGCAATTGGGCGTTCTCTCTCCGGCCGCGTCCCGCAAGACCTGGTTGAACTCCATGCAGGTCTTGGCGGTGGCCACGTCGACGAACGTGACAAAGCCGAAGGCGCGATTTCCTGAAATTTCGACACGTCCTCCCGAAACAGAAACACGATGGAGCGCAAAGAATCACGACGCGCGCATATTTGGACAATTTTGCCATAATCGTTTACCCCCTTCTCGATATGCACATTGCCATCAGTTCTTACCGGATTGATCTCGCTTCGTGCGAACGCGCACCTCGACCGCAGGATAGCCCTGGTCGGTGAGGATCTTATCTATCTGAATTATTAATGATTTGTTTCTTCCGCTAAGATGCTCATGCTACCCACCTCATCCGATCCCATCGTGGGTGGCAATCCGGGCAAGATCAGCTTTGAGGTCGGAAGGCCGTATTGTTTGCGCGGAAACTTCCGGAACGGGTCATCGTAGCGCGATGACTGAAAGTATGCCATAAAATGTGCAAAAAATCCAAAACTTTTACGTATCGATCGTTGGATTCGTAGGACGACGAAGTCGACTCGCCACCCCGGTGGTAGTCACTACTTCCACCCCGGTAGTCGCTACTTCCACTCCGGTAGTCACTACTTCCACCCCGGTGGTCACTATTTCCACCAAAATCTCGATGAGCGTAACGCGCGTCGAAATCCCGCTGCAAAAGATTCCTCTCGAGTTACCAGTTCTAAAATCATAGCAACTACCGGTGGATCCCTCCCGTTGCCCTGATCGTAGCTCGAGTCGTAATGAGCGCGGTAGTCCTCGTCGTCTCCTCGACTTCCCATCTTCTTCTTCTTCTAAAAAATTAGAATCCGATCCGATGCGGCAGCGTAACAAAGACGGGTCATTGCGGCCGCGTCGCGGTTCCTATTCGTGTGCCCGTCTTTTACATTGGGGCATTCTGCAGACATTCCCGCGAACGATTTCTTCTCGGTGTGTCTGGACGGCTCGAAGCCTGTCACGGTCGGCTTCCAGATGCAATACAGGAGAGAGAGACAGATGCTCGTGAAGTGAGATTTTGTTATTTGAACTCTCGACAATTCACAAGTGTTCTGCGCCGAGCGACGTCATCCTTCGTCGGTCACGAGATGATCGATAACTGTTCTGCTGTTCGTGTGAGAAACTCTAGTGTAGGTGGAACAACGATAGCTATGGCAGTGGGCAAACTTTAATGGCTGGGCCGTGATGAAGAGGCGCCATGAATGAGAGTGAAACAAGAACGGCGGAGGATACCCTAATGAGCGAATCACCTCCTAGATGATTGTACAGCAGGAAACGCCACCGGAACAGCTTCGTGCAACTTGCGTAGAATCGGATCGCACACCGACTTGAGAGACCTGATCGTCGTACTTGCCTTCGATCAGTTTCTTAGTGGCCTCGCTGACCAGATGATTCGTATTCGTGAAAGTCACGTAGAGTGGATGGCTCGCTTGAAGTGCACACCTCGATTCCTGAGAATTCGGGTTTTAGCAACAAGGCGGTGAGTTCAGCGAGATTTGTGCAAGACATTGAGGGCCAGCACGCAAAGCAGATCAGGAACATTCGATCTTTCAAGAAACACGAGCAGCAAACGCGCGTCCTGAGACAGACGAACTCGAGCGACGGGGATAACGACCGCAAGAGGCTGGAATAGCAACAACGGTCGCGACGGGACCGAATGTTCCGATTGTGGGGGCAACGTTGTGCAAGAGTCGTCTCCACAAGTCGATCGATTGCTTTCCCGCCGTATTGTCGTACTCGTTCTCTGTCACGTTCATGCTCTTCTCTATCGGAAGACGAAAGAACACGCACACACGTGTGTCTGTCTCTTTCTTTGTATGTTCGCTGTCGCAAATCTGAAGTCTCTCGCCCCATCTCTTCTTCAAGTGCACATGTCCGTCTCTCATGCCGATGTGGTGTGCAGGTACGCTCGATACAATCTGTCACACCACCATTCACTCGTCTCGCCTATGCGCGCGCGCTCTCTCTCTCTCTTTTGCTTCGGGCAACCACTGCTTTTTGCGCCGTGATGGTCAAGTGTGCGATGATGATAAAGAAGCAGCCGCGAAGGATAACAATGTACACACCAACAATCTAGGGCGAAAACAAAGCGACTGACGCGCACGCGCGCGCATCTTCGTCCCCTTCTTAGAGCTGCCGCAGCACGTTGACCACCAGCTCGTAGACACCCATCGTGATAGCCGTATTCGGGACGGTGCGCAGGAGCTGAGATCATTTTTGTTCACATCAGAGAGATACAACGGCGGAAACCTGCACGGAGAGCCCTCGGTACATGCTTCGGTACCCTTCGCGGTAGAGCTGTGCGAGGACGGTGAAAAAGTTCCGGCGTCCCCGCCAGGAATCTGGCGGCTCCTCGCGTAGACGCGTCCGGACCACTTCTGCATTTTACAAAAGGCTATTGCAGAAATTCGAGACACTTGCCATGCGGATAGGCAACCACGCAGGCGATGAACTTGGCCGTTCCTCCGGCCAGCATGAAATTGGCAAAGTTCACCGTGCGCTGCTTCTCCTGCTCCGAGGCGCCTTCCAACTGGAATTGGAATTCGTTTCCAGTCGACGAATCATATCCTACCCTTTCCTGAGCGGCCGTCACGAAATACGCGCGCAGATGCTCGTAGAGAACGAACTGGATCATCGTCTCGGACACGCCGACGTACGACGCCGTCACGCCCTGAATTCAGTCAGGTCCCATAGTCACCAGAAATGCAAAAAAATACCCGATAAAATCCCCTAATCCCGTCGCGCTGGAATACCCGTTTTGCGCATTCGAACACGCCGATCTTCGACCGATTCAGTTGCAGACGTGTCTTCACCAGCCAAATCGGGTTCACCGCCGTCGCCGCCATGAATCCTAATGTCATCATTCGTCACAGGCCAAATGGGAATTTCACCTGCAGTTCCGGCCGAGATCATGTGCACGATCGCCGAGTTCGTCACTAACCACTCGGACTCGTTCCAGTAGCGTTTCGACAACGAGTACGTGTAGAAGTATACAGCTCTTTAAGGGGGATTTGGGTAAAACCCTTCTTCAACTAGCATACTTGCTGGGCGCGACACCGATCAGGTTTGGACCAAGGCCCTTGTAGAGTGCGCCCATTCCCTCGTTCCGAACGATATTCACGGCGTGCCGGACGATATTGACCCTGGAAGCCGAGTCGGCCGTCGTCGCGGCGGGTCGACGAAGAAGCGAGGATGTGTGTAGATACATTCTCTGCGTTTGAAGCGTAAAATGAAAAACGGCTTGGAATACCTGTTCCCTGATGATTGAATGGTAGGGTGTCAACGCGGGTGCGAGTCGCCACCTGGACAAGGTAGTGGATGTACCTGCAGTACGCGAAAGCGAGCTTATTTCACAGGAAAAAACCGAAAAAACCTGTCTTCGAGAAGTTCCTTGCGCTCGGTCCTCGTTGTATTGCCGACTCTCTCGAGGATACGCTCGTTTCGCCGCCGCCGCCGCCACCACCACCGCTGCTAGATGGTGTTTGGAAGGTGTTATCTGCCAGTTGTCATGGCTTTGTTTGCAAAATGAAGCGAACCAATTCCCCGCGAGCTCTGCATCCGCGTCTTGATCACTTCGAGTGGACAGGTGATCGCGGTCGCAGCGGTTCCGCCCGCGGCACCGCCAATCAGGTGAATGATCGCTTCGCGGTCCGTCATCTGAAATGCATGCGATTCTCATTTGCGAGGGCGCTCGATTCCGCGAGGCGTTAGGAGAGGCGGTAAATGAGGGAGTATGCAGAGAGGTAAAATGTGAGCGCACGATCGCTCACGTGGGTTCTTCCCGGAGACTGGCGCGAGATTCCCATTCTAACAGCCGAGTTCAGATAACGCCGCTGACGCATTTTGAATCAGGTTGATGTGTCGCAGGTAAAAGCGCGCGCGCGCCGAAATTCCAACAATCATAGCGTATTTGCGTTTGGCCAGCCAGACGAGGGACTAAAATAGGGGCGCGGTTGTGTACAACACAACGCAGCGAGAAGGAAGAAGACCACGTTCGATGACGTAAAGATGCGGTCACACACACACACACACAGACACAGACACAGCTGACCTCTCGGTGCTCCCGGCTATCTTCGCTACTGCTGCAGCAGCAGCGACGACAATTGCACGCCCCCCACTCACCGCCAGTGATCACTTCTTCTTCTTCGTAGTAGTAGCAGCAGGAACGGGCAGTAGCGTCCTCTCGGCCGGAAAATGATGCTGACAAGGAAGACGGCCACAAAGACGAGACGACAATAAATATGGCGACCCGGTCCAGCTCATCGACCGTGTGCACGCGTCACCACCTAAACAATATCCCTGTCCTTCCGTCTCGGAAAATGCCGGCGTCAATTTCGCATGCACACACACACACGCACGCACGCACGCACACGAGCGTCAGCAACAATAGCGCGGCGGACGGGGGAAAATAGACGCGGCACGTGGTGGTGCTGCTGCTGCACCTTGGACTTTCGGGGAGCCGAGCCGAGAACGCAGAGGAGGAGGAGGAGGAGAAGAGAGTTGTTGTTGTGATGATGTGCGACGCTAGAAGAACGAAAGCACGAGAACGAACAACGAGAGCCGTAGTGTAAAAGGCGGACCCAGGGAAGATTTGCGCGCCGGGCCACACATCCTCACGTTCTCTCCAGAACATCGGGGAAACGAGCGAAAATACCGGATGTGCGGGCCTTTATCAGCGTGGCACTGGCATGGGCTTCGGGCGAGAGGTGGTCATGAAGCCGTGATGAAATGATGACATTTTAAAGACGTGTGAACGACGAGATCTATGAGCTGCTACAAAGAAGACGACGACTGGCGATCAAACACGCAGACGTACGCGTGCGCGCGCGCGTGTGCTCGCTACTGCTGTGGTGGTGCAAAGCAAGTGGCGTCGAGTGGTCGCGGGCGAGAGACCCGCATGGTGCGGAGAAAGAGCGAGCGAGCGAGCGAGTGAGAGGGAGAGAGCCGCGATCGCCGCCGCCGTCCTTGTGGCTTTCACGTGTTTGCTTCTCCGCTGCCGTCCGCTGCACACGGCCGCGTGACGATGCCTGAAAAGAGAAGCAACAACAACAACGCTGCCGCCCGTCAACACATGCACTCCTGAGGTCAAGCTCTCACCGGGAAAGAACATCCGATTGGAACACGAGAGGAAGTTCTACGAATGGACAAAGTGGGCAGTGGGAGATCAAAGATAGCAGAGTTCAGACGATATCACTCCTTCGCGCGCGCGCTCTCTCTCTCTCTCTTCATCGTCATTACGCTGCGTGGTGACGTGCGCACGCTTTTTCTGTTCACACAATTCACTGAAATCCGACTTTGAAGACAGGGTGACGTAACGCAGGCTACAGACAGGCGATATGCAAGCTTCAAACTGGGCCCGAATCTTCTTTGCGGTCACCTCCCAATCCGATCGGGCGGATTAGATGCCGCTGTCCCGGTTGTATGTCGCTGCCCTAATCCCATCCCCATTCTTTTCCTCGTTCCTGCTTCAGCCACTGCGCGTTGCAGCCGTCGCCCAGACAGCAACACCGACGGCCGCCGTGCACCGTTCTGCAACACGATCACAGGGACTCTCGTTCTGTACGAATAATAATCATTTGAACGGGCACCATCCTGCTGTCAGAGTCCTGAAAGACTGCCGCAATGAATTCGAACGGAGGAGGGGGCGAGAGGACGAACAATTGTGCGAGAGAGCGATCTCGCAACCCCGCTTGTAAACCGTCTTCTCCCGCCCCCTCATATCGCTGTTCGTTTGGACTAGAAGAATACTGGAGAGAAACCTACGCCTGACAGCCATCATCAGCGAGCGTGTGTTCCTCCTCTTTTCGGCAGGCATCCTGTTCGTCGCATCCGCCCACGTACCAAGTTCTATTCATCGCCGGCCTTATCACCTGTTTCGCACCGATCGCTCGCACTGCATTTGTATAGCAGACCTCCAGATAGCATTGAGGCGTCTGGCTACCGCTGCACTCCATCAACGTCTTCGTCTGAGCGTACTCGAAATAGAGCTGGTGGTAATGCGCCAGGAAGCTGAAATTCCTTAGTTCTCTTGGAGAACGAAATGTGATGATGCACATCACCTCCAACATTTCGGCTTCATAGTCAGAACGAGGGGAAGAAGAAGAAGAACGAAGACAATCTTCTGCATTTCGACTCTGTAAGAAAACATGACACAGCTCTGATGATTCCACGTCGTTCTGCCGTGCGGCATACAAACTACCCAGTGCAGATTGTTGTTTTCGCTATCGATCCGATTTCCTATACTGTCACTCCTCGTTGCAAGGTCATACTCACAGTTGCACGTAACAATGGGCACATTTCGTACAACTGTCTACATGATGACCATTGGACTTTAATATAAACGAGATGTAATGTCAGATAGACGCGGCTCACTTTCATTCAGGTTCTACTCAGTCTGCATTTTCCACTCTGTGCGCTCAGTTGACCTCTGCCTTTCCCTCTGCCGTCTTTTCAAGCATGTGAATCGCCACCCCTTCGTCTCCAATAAGACGCAAATGTCTTCCTCGCGACACTCCGTCGCCACGTCTGAAGGCGCTTCCTCGCCGCCGGGTCTTCCCATCGCTGCCGTAGCCCAGTCTCCGCCATGTTTGTCTCCATTTAATTAAGAAAACTTTACGGTCAATTTAGCTCGTTCCTCGTCCATTCCCGGCGACGTCATAAACGCAACTAATACAGCTGCGCACGGTCCTCACATCACGACTTCACGCGTTATTCGCGCGCACGTGCCAGGTTTTTCCGATCAGGAACTAAATAGTAATCGCACAAGAGAAGGTGTGCACAACAGCGCGCACGCCGCATCGTCGTCGTCGCCGAGTCGCCGAAATCTTTTGAGTCGGATTTTCACCCGAGACAGGGCGCCGCCGCCGCAACTCATCACAAATGAGGGCAGCATCACGCAGGCATTTCAATGGCACATTTCAATTTGCAACGAAACATTCAGCTCGTCTGGCAAAGCATGTCTCGTCATTCCCCTACGGCCATTCGGATACAGACGCTGGCACAACTGGATGAGGTTTTTTTTCCAATCCGGATTGAACTAGCTCCCGATTAGGTTTTTCAAACGCGCATTCTTCAAGTGTCCACGATCGAAGGGATCTGGCACGAAGTGTGCGATCTTCTGGATGTCCCTGAAGTCTGTGACGATGTGGTTCGCGAACTGACAAAGATGACACGCGTCCAGCTGGACAATATCGGACTTGCGATGCGACACGAGATGTTCGAGGTTGTTTTTAAAACATCTTCAACATGAAATTAATCTAGACTGTTCGCACGAAAGGCTGTCGCGAGGTCACAATGGACTGGCTTATGGCACTCTCGGCGAACGGCGAACGAATCGAGGGTTTCGAGAAAGAGATGGACTTCCTCCTGGCAGAATGGCTCGAACAGACACTGCGAGTGTCCGAGCATCCTCAAGCTGCAGCTCTGCTTGAGCTCACGTGCAAGGTGACATTTCTCGCCGTCGTGTCGGCATTTTCCCACTTCCAGATCCTCTACTCTCACGCTGCCTTTGTCTGCGAGTCGTCCCTGGCGGACATCGTTCACTCGGCGTGCCTGCAAGCGAACCGAGTGACGGAGAAGCTGACCAAGCCTTGCCTACAGTTGATCGACTACTCGATCAAGTTTCGGGGGCTCCCCAGTTCGGAGTTGGGCGCGGTCGTCACGACGCTGGCAAATCTCTGCGGAACCTCCTACTATCAACCGCTCGCCTGGCCCGTAGCTAAGGTTTCGTTTGCACTTCAACCCAAAACGCTGAAACGGCGATTCAAGGCTCTGATGAGCTCTCAGCTCGGGCATCGTGCTCTGCGCGAATTCATCCGCCTTTTGGACGACAATTTCTCAAGATGTGGAGTCGTGGATCGAGATCGACTTAATGAGGAGAGAAAACGGAGGCGGCGCTGGCGCCAACAGCTTGGGTATAGCGCTTGCTTAGCTTCGATCGAAATTGGGCTGCAGTCGATTTGCAACGGACGATCAGACGCTCTGGAACGGAGAGCGCGTCCAGAGCGAGTCGAATTCCGCACGAGACGACTGGATTCCGACGGGCTCTCCCCCCTACGATAATGAGGAGCTGCCGTCGACCTCCTACCTGTCGAAGCCCTCGTTGGACGGGGCCTATCTAGCGGACGAGACCATAAGAAGAGGCGCACTTTTCTCGGCCGAGCTGGCCGCAGTGGCATCCACCACTCAGCAGACGACGGAGAACATGGAGGACGTGTCGCTGCAGCTGGAACAGGCCCAGATGCGTATCGTCCTCCAGGGGGCCGTCTTCATCCTGGCGAATGCGAATTGGGGATCGAGCGGCGACATGGAACGGACGAGATGCTCGCCGGCGGACGTGCTGCCTGCCATGACCGCGGCGATGCACTGCTCGCCAGACGTCTGCCTGGTATCTGAGGGTCGATCCGACCGCTTCTGTTTCACGGACGCCAATTAAGGGGGTGCTGGTCTCGTGCCGTCGACTGGTGATGAAGCACGCGCGCTCCCTTCAGCCGAACACGTGCGCATGTCTGGTCGAGCTCCTGTTCGCCGCGATCGAGCTGTGCAACCGGCAGGATGGCTCAGCATTCAACGCACGATGCGCGCCCGTTCTGCACCAGATCTTCGACAAGTGCGAGGAGCTCCAGAAGGACGGCAGTCTGGGCGTGTCGGCGGACGTGCTCTACTCGCTCATCGAGAAGTGCTCGTCGTCCAGACCGGACGAGAGCGTGTTCGCGCTGATCAAGTATCGCGTGGACAGTGTCACGCCGCTGTCGCACAACTGGGTCCCGCGCGTCCTGCATCTGGTGCTGACGTACTACGACGAGTGCGGCACGCCACAGTCCGGGACGAACGTCGTTCGAAGGAAGCGAGCGCTCGAAGTGCTGCACGACTACTACACCAGGTATCGACACGTCTACGAGCAGCAGCTGCTCGACGGCCTGGTGCTGCCCGTGCTGGCGAAAGCGGACAGGGAGCAGGACCCGACCCTGCAGTACTACATGATGTCCGTGCTCGTGGACGTCGCGAAGACGGTGTCGCTTCGATCGGACGAACAGTCGACGCCCGCCTTCGAGTCGGTGCTCGCTCTGATCGCGCGACTGCTCAACGGCGACGTCGTCAGGAACGCGGCGTCGGACAACCACATCATTCTCCTGGACGGAGTGGCGGACGTTCTGGCCGAACGATGGCGCATCCTGTCGTGGACGACGATGCGCGCTCTGCTCCAGCTTCTGACCGAACACGTCCGACGGCACTACGAGAACGGGTTGGCGTCCGAGGCCGGCTCGGAGCAGCGGATCCGCGCTCTGGACTGTCTCCTCTCGGTCAGCTGCGAGCCGACGCAGGGCAAGATGCGATTGTTGGCGTCCAGGCGGGGGAATCTCGACCAGGACGACCATCGAAGCCCGATCGACTCGCCCCTGGTCTATAGGCAGGGCCTGGAGGATGGCACCTTCACGTGGGGATGCATCGGACGCGCCGTGATCCAATGTCTCAACGAGGAAAGGAACTGGGGCGTACTCCGCAGATTGCTCGACAGACTCTTGGGCGTCGTCGAGGTGCGCGACTTGCTCGCGACCGGAGGCGACGATCTGATCAAGGACCTGCACAAGTCGCTCGTCCAACTGTATCAGCGGGTTCAGCGCAAAGACATTGTCGACGCGGATGCGGAGGGGGAAGGCAATGTCGACGCGCTGGCGGAACGTTTCTCGGAAACCCTGGACGAGTTGGCTCATTTTCTGCCGCCGACCCTGTCCAGCTTCCTGCCGTACACGGCTGCCGACGAGCCGGACGAAGTTTTGGAACAGACGCTGGACATTTTGGTCGAGCTGACGAGAAGCAATCGATGCTCGGCGGCCTTGCACGCCTGCAGTCTGGCGCTTGTTGGAAACGCCGCCAAGTCCATGGCCAAAAGGGCTCCGCAGCTGTTGAAGAATGTGGCACGCCACGCGGGACTACAGGGAAAGGTGAAACCGTCTGTGCTGTTTGATGGTTCATTAAATGGAGATTAGGCCGTTCCCGTGCTCGAGTTCCTGTCCGACGCCGCTGACGTGCCGCAGTTTCACCAATTCTTCAAGGTGGAGCAGTTTCGACTCGTCGTCGACGTTCTGTGCTCGTTCTCGGATCCGCTTCGGTTCCATGCCTATGTCATCGCGTGCATTCACCGCATCCTGGTTTGCTTCCTTCTCGTTTGTGGAAATCCCATTCTGTAAAGATGCGTTGGAGCGTCCAACTTCCAGAACCATATCGGGATGACGTTTCGAGGTGACTCATTCACAGTTGGATTGCAAAAGCGTGACATCAGCTACATGGAACGAAAACTGATCGAGGGCGTGGCATCTCACTCTTCACAGGCGCAAAAGTTGAAACGAGACACGCAGCAGAACTCGTCATCCGACTATGAGCCGCCGAATTTGCGAACCGCCGACGCCAGAGTTTTGGGATCAGAGTTGTGCAAGCTGATGTCCGCCTTCCATCGATCCGGTCGAAAGATTGTCGACTCGCGCGGAAATCCACCCAACGACGAAAAGCTGGTGGAGGTTGGTTGACACGACTGAGTCGAAAGAAACCCCCGCTCCCCCTAGGTGTGTTCACAGCACGTCGTCATGAGCGACACGCTGTTGTCCGTCAGCGTTTTCAAATCTCAAAACGAGGAAGCGGATGACGGGATGGTGCGAACTCAACTTACGGTTCGATCGCCCTACGGTCAATGCACCGTTTGGCTGAATGGAACACTGAACGCGGACAATCGTGGATCCCCATCCAAGTCGGCAATTGACTGGCCGCAAGCGATCGACATGCCGACGCAAATCTCGCTTCCCGTCCACTCCTCGCTCTTGCTCCATCATTGGGCCGCAGTTCCAGGCGCTATCCGGCTGAAGTCCGACGATGGGGTAGCCACGTTGTTGTGCGGCAGCACTAATGCGCAGAGTTCAGTTAGCCACACGAATCCGCAATTTCGACCGATTGCCGGCGCTGGAATTGCACGCGATCGGCGTTTTATACCTCGGACCGGGACAGGTATGTTCGCCGACTTTCATCGTAGAAACTTGGCTTAACTCAGCGCCAAGACAGCGAAATCCTCGGCAACCGATATGGATCGACTCGCTATGCGGAATTTATCAAGTATCAACTGCACCATTCAATGATCACGACGAACGTCGGCAATGTTCAGACGTCTCGGTCATCCGATGACGATCGATTCGAGTTGTCCGGGCGGGCTGCGGGACGACGGTCGTCATGGGCAGTACACGTTCGAGTATCAGGATCAGCTCTCGCGAATGGTCTTCCTCATCGCGACGCTGATGCCATCGATTGCTGACGATCCTGCGCACAATGCCAAGAAGATGGTGCTCGGCAATAACGTGGTCTGCATCGTCTGGAACGCGAGCGGACGCCCGTTCGAGCTCGGGAATGTGCTGGGGCACTTTACGCAAGTCGCCATCGAGGTTTGACGTCTACGCGGTCTCCTCACATCCTGCGGTGTGACCTAGATCGTTCCCCACGGCGAAAAGGCACTCGGCGTGTCGGTTCTCGTCAGACGTCAACTTTTGCCGTGTCTCAGTCTGCGACGTGCTCTCCTCGATGACGTGGGCACCGTGAGACTGGTCCGGAAGCTGATCGTCCGCGCGCAACTGGCCGTCAACGTTGTACGAAGTTTAGCAGAGTCGGGTCCGATCTATGTCAGTTCTGCGGCGGATAGACTCCGGAAGATCGAGGCACTGAGAGAGAAGGCAGTAGAAACGGCAGATAGCAGGTAGTGGATGCAGCATTTAACTAATACAGTACGTCGCTAGTCTCAACACGAATAATACGTACAGAATTCGAGGTTGGTACGAGAACAATAGCCTACATACGACTTTGTCAATTCCCCCGACCACCGGAATCGGGTCGATTGCATTTCATTCGAACTGAAGACAGGTCACGTCTGTAAACATAAACTTGCGACGAATCTTCCATCTTAACACTCTTGTGCAGTGGTCAAGCTGACTTACCGATCGATTGTTGTCTGCAGTGCTGTGCATTTTTTCCAAATAGCGACCGTCGGACGGGATGTCGTCGCGCAACGTTGAGATGAAGGCGAGATGCAAGTCTCCGGAACGAGTCTTGCAAAAGGCGCTGCAACTCGCGAACGTCGAGCAGCCGCAGATCTTGCAACAGGTCTCGCGACACGAGCGATCGACCTTACAAGCAAATTTGAGGCCGACATTTTCTACCACACCGTCGAGGGCGGACGGCTGAAACTGCGCGAACTCACCGTGGATGGGAATGAACAGGTTCCGCGATGGAAATGCCGTCCACCTCATCGCATTGTAGACGACACAGTCGCAGCTGATCTTTTACCGACGTCCGAACATTGCCGGCGTCAAGCTGTGCGACTTCCAGAAGGTCGTGCTCGAGGGAAGAACGAGGGACGAGATGAAGGTGGTGGCATTTCAGCACGACAGCTCTAGTCGTCTAAGGTCGTCATTTGCAGGGTCTGCTCGACCTGATGGGTCGAATCGGCGAAGTTCGCAAACGTCGTCGGCTCGTCATCATCGGACAGACTCGCGTTCATGTCGACGAAGTCCAAGGACTGGGCGACTTTCTCGAACTTGAGGCAGGCACGCCCCGAAATTCTTCCCAAAACCAAGACTAGGTCTGTCTCCGCGACGGTCAGGCCGTGTCTGATGGCGAGCAGATTGCGCGGCATCTTCTCGACGAGGTTAACGTCTGCACTCCGTAGCCACTCAACGCCCGTGGTTGTTTAGTTGAAAATCGACGACTCGGCGATGTGCCCCGACGCCTACATGGACATGTTGCTGCAGGAGAGCGAGCTTTCCGGGCGATAGAGCACCTTCGAGGACGCCTCGAGTATTATTAAGGGGTTCATAATATACACACGATGACTTGTGTTGTGCGAATGATGCCATCGATCGAGCGATAAGCATGTCGATCCGAGAGTAGCTGTTGACGATGATGATGATGATGTTGTCGTTGTCGTTGTCGTTGTTGTGTTGTCATTTGGTTCTTGTGTGTCTGACTATCGAGATGAAAACCGAGCACCACACTCTGTGCGCACACCATCACATCCTTCTTTTCTTCTTGATAGATTAGGAAGACGACGACGATCCCCCGCCGCCGCTGCCGCCACCATCCGACAGCCGAACCACGACACAAGTTCGTTCGTCCGCTGTACCGACGACTTCGAAGGCGAAGGCCAGCACGAGCAGAGGTCGCTTTGTGGACGACTCCGACACCACCTGGTCACAGTGTCCTTCTTCTCAGTCCTTCACTTCTTTCTAATGTGCTACACTGTATGGTAACAGGGAATTTTGAGATGTGATCGACAGATCTCGGACGCTAGCAGCGTCACCGACCGCACTCATTCCCCGTAGCCACTCTTTCGACTGAAAACCATGAGCATGCTAACCTGCAGGATGGTGAAGTTCTCCAGCACCCGATTCATGTCGTCCAGTGAGTCCAGTGCCCTGAGTTTGCACATAAAGTCGGCCATGTGGTCGCAGATCGTCGATCGGTCGAGACGAAGCTCGAACGCGGTGCCCATCTCGTTCGGTGTCAACATCTTCGACGAGAACTCCTGCACATATCCCCTTCTTTCCTCCCGTTTCCTCCGTTTCCGAACCTCGGTCTTGACGATGACCTCCGAGCCGAAGGAGCAGACTTTCGTCGAGATGGAAACGTCCAGCGGTTCGGGCAGCGAATAGAGCGAGTCGACGGAGCACAGAATCGGCGTCGTCGGCCACTCGCCGTCCAATCCGATGTAGGACCAGCATCTGTATTTCGTCGCCATTGTTGTGCAACCGTCAATCGATCTCTAAAACGGCGCCAACTTTGCAAGGTAGACTCCGTCGGGCGGCGCCCGTGCCATAAGTTCACCAAGCTCTGGCGGATACTTGTCCGCCACGTCCGTCAGATCGATCGTCTAGGTCGTCATCGTTCGATCAATATCCCAGGGAAGTCAAACCTTGAAGGGCTCATCGAACGTGCCGTCGATCTCGAGGATGTTGAGTCTTCTTCCGCCGCCCGAATTCGACTCGCTCGCTTCGACGAACGCCGAGAACGAGTGCAGCCGAATTCGCGTCGACGCCAGGATGGCTTTTTCGCCAATTCCAGCAGCGGCGGTGGTGGTGGCCTCCTCCTCGCTCTGTCCGCCATTCGAGGTGGACGCCACTGCGGCGGCGGTCATTACGCCGGGCAGGAAAGGCGCAAGGGTGTCGTAGTTGAACTGAGAACTCGACGCCACAGCTGCCGCGGCGGCCGCCGCCGCTGCGGCCGCGTAGGCTCGGGAATTCAGCATCGACGACTGCGGGAATCCCCCGACATTTCCCGCGCCGGCAGACGGGAAAAAGGCGCTCGAATAGAGCTGTGTTCCGCGGGCCGCCAGCTGGGCGAGCATCAGCTGTTCGGCCGACGCGATGGACGCCGTGTCCAGGATGGGTTTGTTGTTTGCGGCCGACGAGGTCGGTCGCGAGATCCCGTTCCCATTCGACAATGGCGACGTTGTCGTGGAGGTTGTGGCCGACGATGCGTTCGTTCGGTCCGAATTCGTGGCCGACTTCGTGGAGGAGCCCCTGACTCTTATGTGCTTCAGATTTGGGTGATTCTCCGCGGCTATCGGCGAAGTCGACGATGTCGCCGCAGCGTCCTCTTCCTTCATCACGCTCGCCTTGCTCACCACCGGCACCACCGTTCCTCCTCCGCCGCCACCACCGCCGCCACCGCCGCCGCTGCCGACATTGACGGCTTGCTCCTCGCGCAGCTTCTTCCTCGCCAGCACTTGGATGTGCGACGAGACCTGCTTCCTGGTGCGTGTCTTTCCGCACCGGATCTTGATGTAGCGTGCGATCAGCTCGTTCCGGCCTGCAGTGCGTGAGTGTGTGCGTGCAAATTGCGGGGTTCCCTCTCTCATCCCTCGCCTCTCTCCCCTTCCAGACCACCAGTCATCCCTCCACGTCGCCCACCTGCCTCTTGCGCGCTCCCCTCCCTTCCCCCCTCTCTCAGAGCATGAAACCCCGCCGCGTCCTCCATTCGAGACAGAACAATTACGGTCTTAGTGCACGCCGACTGCACTGGGACAGCAGTAGCAGCAGCAGCAACAGGTGCTGTAAGATCGACTGACAGACAGACGAAACAAGTCGGACGAGAAGGAGGAAGAGAAAGAGAGCGAGATCGCGACACGTACCGTACATCTTTCCCTCGTCTGAGAGTATAATCTTGCGTCTGCCGCATGGCGGATAGATCGCGAGAGCCTCCTGGAAAGCCTGGTCGATGTCCGGAGACCAGACGCCCTCAGCATCTCCGGGATCGGCGCTCGTCGTCGAGGCGGCGGCCGTGACGCCGTTGTTGTCCGTCGTCGAGGACGGCGTCATGTTCGTCTGCATTTGCACGACGATACGGAATCGTGGATAGCATGTGTGGTAGATGAGGGGGGGGGGAAACAGCAAGGGCGGCAATAATGATGTGATGACGATCGGGCGCTGGGAACAACAGTGGGAGGGAAAAGTGCGTTACAGCGTTGAAGAGCCGCTGCCAGTTGGCGGTCCTTCGTCCCTCGTCGTCCTCGTCGTCCTCGTCCACCTCGTTTTCGTCGCCCTCCTCGTGTCGTGTGCCGTTCTCGCTCGCGTGCGCTGCGTCGACGATCTTCATACGCCGCTTCGTCGTCGTCGTCGTCGCGCCTCCGTCCTGGCCCTCTTCCTCCTCGCCGTGATCGTCGTCTCCCTCGCTCGCGTCCCCCCCTTCTTGGTCGTCGCCGCCGCCGTCGTCTGCAACCAATGTCGGTCTCTCTCTCTCACTCTGTGTGATCAATTTCTTGGCGCCGCGCGCGCACACACGCGCGCGCAATCACTCGCCGCTGTCTGGTTTCTCTCGCTCGCTCACTCTCCCGGCGCTGTAACATGACCGCCGCGGCGCAGTTGCTATCTTTCGTCTGCTTGCGCAGGGCGACAACCAACAGAGCGCTTCACGGACCATTGAAGCTAGTAGTGATCCTTTCTGTTCTGCATCTTCTCGCCGCCGCCGCCGCCGCTGCTACTGCTGCTGTTGTTGTTGTCTTCCTCACCCTCCGCCGATGGGGGCGGTAGGAGAGCGGGGGCGCACTGCTGCTACCCAATCAGTCGCCCCTCCCCTCTCCCGTCCCCCCCTCTCGTCGACGCGGCGAAGACGCAACGCGACGCGACAACTGACGGCGCAGCGACGGGATCAAGGTGATTCAAGGGAGACGGGCGCGTCTCTCTCTCTCTCTCCCTACTCTCCCTCCGCCTTCTTCTTCGCCATCGATCGATCGATTGCTGTCTCTCGCTCTCTCCCTCGCTGCCGCCACTCACTGCGCTACTGCTGCCCTCTTTGGGGAGCGAGTGGGGAGAGAGAGAGAGACAAGACGGGAAGGGGGAGGAGGAGGAGTGCGTGTACGACAGAGACACGGGAACAGTGCTTCCGCCGTCGCCGTCGCCGCCACCGCCGCCGCCGCTGCAGTCAGTCAGTTAGGGATGAGCCACGGTTTGGCAAACAGTCGGTCTCCCCGCGGCGGCTGAACAAAGATGGCGATGACTTCGTTGCCAGCACACAACTGCTTCTCTGGATGGCGTGCGGTTGTTCCCCACTCCTCCCTTCCTCTCTCCCTCTCTCTCCTTCCGTACCATCCTCCACCAGCAGCATCCTCCCCTCCTCGAGTGGCAGATGTTTGCAGGGCGGCCGGTCTGCCGCTGCCGCCATCTGCCCTCCCCCGAAGCAGCGGGGTCAGAAGCGCACAGCGCACAGCCCACCATTCCCGAGCAGTAGCAGCAGCAGCAGCAGCAGCAGCAGCAGCAACGCTGTCGTCCATTCTTCCGTCTAACCCAACCCGACCCCTCCTCGCTCGCCTCTCCTCGATCTGCCCAACGCCCCCTTCCAAGGAGGGGCAGCGCTCCCAGTTAGCGCGCGCGCGATAACGGACGGAGAGAAACAGAGGCGATTAGGTGGCGACGGCGGCGGGCACATGACTCGGAAGGGCGAATGTCTGGACACGGGCTCTATTTCGACACACGAACTCGGTTTGGTTCGTTCGCTCCGGGAATGTGACACACAGGAGGGACACGGCGGGCAACACCAAACGCAGAATGGGTAAACATGAACCGGAACGCGCGATCTGACCATTTGGAGAGGGGACGGGGGCGGTGGTCGATCGATCGATCTTGACGACGCGACCGGAAGCAGGGCCTTACACGAGACAATCGTGAATCAGGTGGAAGAGAACGAGAGTTCAGGGGGATAATTGAACGGAAGAAGACAACAACATTCGCTCTCCCCTTCCTGTAGCGCGCATGTGGTCGGGCGAGAATGGACGGACGACCAGAGAGGAGAGGGAGAGAGAGAGTGCGCCAGGAGCGGAGGGGAATGTGGGCGGGGCTTGCGGACGATGCTGCCGTCAGTGCATGCTGCTGCTGCTGCTGCTGCCTCCTCCTCCTTCTCTGCCCCTTCTTATCACATCGCATCGCATCATCCAATGATGATGACTACACGCGTCTGCCAGAGGAACGTGACGCGAAACCCGGCTAGGCTGAGATGTGCGATGCGCCTGACAAGCTAGCAGCACATTCCTCGCGTTCCTTTCCCCAGTCTTCGCGTGATTAGTGAAGCAGTGAAAACTCTCGGAAGCCACGTTCCGGAATACGACAAGCGGCTCAACAGAGAGAGAGAGAGACTATCAGCTCCTTCCGGCTCGCGAGGCGGAGGTGGACACTTAAACCAACGACACTGTCGCTATCACAGCGCAATATGATCAGAGCGTTGTAGGAACATCCGTGAGAGTCACACACGAGAGCACATCACTATCGATCTAGTGGAAAGGGGACAGCAGCTCCTTCGTAGGTCTGTGCACAAATTCGATCGACGGTGAAGGGAACGAACGAATGAACGAACGAACGAGCTGAGAGTCACACCGATCTGCACTCGCATGGGGAATGTCGGCGCAAAGCACGGAACGACGACGTGCGATGGTGCCCGATCGACTGTTCAGCTTCCCGCATCGCCCTTCCCATCTATCGACACACGCCCGTTCGTCATTGTTGCTGCCGCTGTTGTTGTTGTTGCCCTCCACCATCTCCCCTTTCCCCCGCACGAAGTAGTCGAGTTGCACGCGCTCGTGCCTGCTCAAGGTGTCGGTTTGTGCGTAGGCGGATAGGCGGCGGCGGCGGCGGTGGCGGTGGTGGCGGTGGTGGCGCGACGAGCGCCATCATCATCTTCTCTCCTTAGAGTTGAGGACGACGCGCGACGAGTATGCCCGCACTGCGCACACCCGCCTACGCATCGCGCACTGTGCGCGCATGTGTGTGCACGGTTCATTATACTCTCCTCCTCGTCGTCGTCTCTCTCTCCCCTTCTTCGCACGCCTCGCGAGCACCGACTCTCCGTGTGCGCGCGCACGCACGCGCTCTCACCATCTTCTCCCTTCTTCGGCTTCTTCTCCTCCCTCCCCACCACCGTATTCCTCGCGCTCCTCTCAGCTTCAAGAACCGCCGTCGCCGCCGCCGCAAGTGGGTGGCGGAGAAGCGACAAGACGCAAAGAGTAGATTTCTCTTCTGACAGCAACACTTGTCCGATTTACATTCGTCCTTCTTCCTCGCGCACGCGCTCTCTCTCTCCATCTACAATGCAGAGGTTGCGGCAATGAGAAAGCACATCCGACGGCGAGGGCTCTTACGTCGCTGCAGACTAGAAAGGCGCGCCGCACATCGATCACCGCTAGGAGGAGGCGGAGGAACGTAATGATGAAAGAAAAGTAATCGGGGGATTTTGCAGCGGCCAATAGACAGAGTCAGTCAATGATCGAACCTTGGTTGCGACGCTTTCTGCTGCTACCGTCCTCCCGACTGCCATCTTGCTCGATTGCTCCGTTCTGTCGCAAAGAAGGAGTTGTGCTCGTCGTCGTCGTCGTCGAGTTGATCGCATTCCTCGCTCGGACGACCTGCTGCGCCCAGAGAGGAAGCAGCCATGCCGGTAGGGATGTGGACAGTCGCCAGAGGGGCGATGGATTCGGCGGCACGCTCGACGACGACGACGACGATGATGATGATAATGCCGCGGCTGACGGCGAGGACGACGCCGCGACGAGAGCCTGCACCGCTGCCAGCACTCCGTTCAAGTTGTTCAGGTTGTTCTGCTGCTGCTGCTCGTTCGGCATCCTCGCCTCCACTTCTCCAGTATCCTGCAATGGTTCCGTACTTCGGCGACCAGAGTCCCCCTGCGCCCGCTCCTCGTCAATGGAATGAGCGGCACTCCTGTCATGAGCGAGCGAGTGGGAGTGAGCGAACGAGGAGAGGGGGGGGGCGTAAGCGTGCGCGCGATTTCGAATTCATACTGCCTCTCCCTTCCGTCGACAAGCCCGCGCGGTAAAGAGCCCGTCTGGCGTCGGAGGAGGGAGAGAGGGAGGGGAGAGAGAGAGACATAATGCGGGGTGGGATAGAATGAATGATGCTGTATGACATGCGCAGCCAGAGAGATGGCTATTTGGCGCACGCACGCTTGTCAGACGAGGCGGCGGCCAGAAACAGCAGTTCAGCCAAGAGCCCACGACGATGATGACGATGACGATGATGGTATGTGCCGCACATACAATCACGGGGCAGACACGCAATGTACCGGCCGTCTGTGGAGGGTGGGGGGGCTACAAGATCCTCTGCACATCCTCGACGACAACTTGTAATTCGTAGCACTTTCCGCACGCTCGTGCCGTCCGCTAGTGAAACCACGAATCTCTTGAGGCGACATCGGACGATCGGGGCGGGCCGTATGCGGGGAAGCAATGCACACTACACTCTCTCCTACAGCCAATGTCAGAGAGGAGGTGCGCGCATGGAATCTGACGACATACACGAAAGTCAGGCAGGCGAATTCGTCTGGAAACAAGACGACGTGCGATTTTGAACGCGGAGAGGGCCGAGCAGTCGACAAACGCGCGCAGTCTCATCATTCCAGCGAGTAAAGGAGAAGTTGGTCGGCTACCGTATGCGCGCATACGTTTCTGCCCCCCTCGTCGTCGTCGTCGTCGCAGACAGCGAAGAAGAGGAGGGGAGGAGAGTGCGTCGCACTCCTTCGCCAGTGCTGTGTGACTCTTCTCTCTCTCATAATAGTGCCTGCCGTCTCTGAGCGAGCGAGCGAGCGAGAGACCGCCTCCTCGTCTCGGTCGCCGTTCCTCTTGTCCGCCTCACTGCGCCGACTGCAGTCGCGCGGCGCGGTGGCGACAAATTCGGGGTCTCCGGCACATCCTCTCAAGTATGTCAGCCAGCCTCGCGCGCCGCCGAACTACTGCTGCGCAGTGCCAAACCCCTGACCGCAAGGGTGGCTAGCTCTCTTGAACGTTCGAAAATCGTTTGCAGACGACAACTGTGCTGGCTCAATTTGCTGCAGGCACGACAATCAGTCGATCGCCCATGTGCTGAACAACAATTCTCTACCTTCGAATTCAACTTTTCCTCAGCAGACACTCAGGCCACTCAGTGACGACGATCTGACGGTGGGGGAATCAAATCTCGATCATCCGTATGCTGACGAGTGATTGAAAAAGGAGTGGCGCTGAAAAGGTACTTGCCAGTGGGTTTTCGCATGCCGTCCACCGAAATCGAAACAGGACTATCGTGTTCTGCATGGACGACGTTCCCTCGTTCACTTTACAATGCCAGATCTCGCGCACAGCCGGACCGTTCGCACCACAGCCCAACCCCCACCCCCTAGATAGCCGAGAATCCCCCCCCCCTCTCCCATCTCAATCAATCCGACGAGTCTTATCGAGAACGGGTTCTTTTCTCGTCACCACCTCCTCCCATTTCCGTCGTCCACATGCCAGGTACTCGTAGAGGTGTGGGTGTGTGTGTATGTCTGTGCTTGTTTGTTTGTTTGTTTTTTCGGCGCGGTGCTGCTTCTTTCTCTCTGCCTCTTCGTCTCCCCTCCGGATTGATTCTCCCTTGTTGGCATGCGTTCGACTAATAAATATGCCTCCTCTGCTTCCCTCTCACCGGACGCGGAATGTGTTTGTCTGATTGATGATGGTGATAGTGATGATGGTGATCTCGTCGAGGCAATTCGATATGGTCGTGATGGCGATCGGTACTGTTTTCGTATGGTATTCCTCGTGCTGGTGAATTGGGAAGGGAAGCTGGGCGGGAGAATACGAGACTCCTGAGGCGGCTTGTCTTCCAGTCGTTTTCCTCTCCCTTTCTTTTTCTCATTCTTGCCGTGGCTTTACGTCCTGTACATCACTCGCTCACGATCATGTCATCGGTTTCTCTTGGCAAAGTCTACTCGATCCACTTGTTGATGTCGATCTGCGGGATCTGCGTGCAGGGCGTCAGCGACCGACCGGGCAGCAGGAAGGCGTCCTGCGAGATCAGCTCGAACCGGTCGCCTGCAGCGGTTTTCACGTTCGCTTTGCATTTTGCACGCGCTCTCTCTCTCGTCGTACCGTTGTCGCAGATGACGCGCGACAGTGACGCCTTCTTCAGCTCAGTCACCTGGTCCGGCGAGAAGATGCCCGGGTTCTCGAAGTAGAACCTTTATGGCAATACCCTCTCCTCGTGCACTATTTTGCGTCTTTGATTTACCGGTCGCCGTCTCTCAGTCGCTTGAACTGCTCGCCCAACAGGCAAGACAGCGTGGTTCCGACGAGTCCGCCCACCACGGGATCCTCGAGCATGGCGCCCACGTAGAGATCGACTTGGTCTATTTCTCGCCGAGTATATCAAACACGTAGGCGCTCTGTGACTGACCGACGTTGCCGTAGTTCTTCTGCAGTCCTGCCCTCAGGTTGGGGTCGAGAATCTGGCCCTTGAAGTCGTCGAAGCTCTTGGCCGACGGGAGTCCACAGAACTCGCGCCACTTGTTGTAGGCCGGAATGCCGTGATCCCGTCCCCGTTGAATGTTCAGACTGCCCAGATCCGTGCTGCCGAACATCTTCTCCGTGATGCTTGGCGTCATGCGATGCGGGCGCTTGACGGGCGACATCATGAAGCCGCGCAGGATCGGATCCACTCCGCCTTCGAAGAGGATCTTGCCCGACTTGAAGATGCCGTCCGAGAAGGAGAATCCGCCATGCGAGCTGTTTGCGCCCGAGAAGTCGAGGCGTTGGTAGAATTCCGTTAGCATTCCGTGGCCGAATCGGTAGGCAGACGTCGTGAAGACGTTCGCGATCGTCGCGTCCACATTCGGGTCGTACGCCTTGTAGGGACCGATCACTCTCTCGAAGGCGACGCCCAGCACTTTCGGCAGGTATTCCTACAGTTTTGCTCACTTGTTCACGATGCCAAAACGCTATTTCACACCCTGTAGAGGATGGCTTGAACCGTGGCGCCAACGATCTTTCTGGTCTCCTGGAAGACTCGGTCCCCGGTCCATCTCGGATTGAGCTGTTGCAATTTGCGGGCCACGCGATTATGCTCGCGCGCGAACAGAATGTGCAGTGACGACAGTCCGAGGAAGAGGTTCGCTCGAATGTCTCCGGCCGTGAACGTCGCCGCACACTTGTCTCCGGGTCCCGTGCATTTGGACTGGTCGAACGGGAGGACTTGCTGCTCGTTGAAGACGGCCATCTAAATCGAGGGGTTCTCCTCGAAGAGAGTAATCTCCCCGTCTCCAATAACCTTGAGGAAGGGCGTGTGCCCATCGCGGAACTTTGCCAGGTCCTTGGGCGAGGATCCGTAGATCGTGGACGCGTCGATGAAGGCCGTGTTCTCGTTCAGCTGCTCTCGTGGCTCGACTCCGCACACTGGCGCCGATCGCGAGACCTTGAGACACTGTCTCTGCTTGAACATCTGGTTCGGGTCGTTCTGGCCGATCATCACGGGCATGCACTTGGACGGGACCGGCGTACAGGTCGTGCATTGCGCAGATGGCTGAAAATTAGCGAGCGAGTGTGTTTTGATGTAAAATCGTCCTACAGACCTGAAGCGTGGTCTTGGCCATGTCGTGCGACATGAACTGACCCCACTGCATCATCAGCCCGTTGAACCGGTCGTGATTGACGGTCTGCGCAGAGGAGAGCATCACGCGGTTCGCCTCACGCGCCGTCGGACGATTGTTGTGGATAGAGGCTGAGCAAGGCAGATTACGGGGGACTGTCATTATCAAGTCTTACAGACGGGCTCGCCCTTTCCATCGTCGTACTCGGCCGGGAGGTGACTAAAGCGTGAACGGTTCTTTAATGCGAGATGTGATCGTCTCACCGGAAGTATGGGGAGAAGGCGGCGCCTCTCAGGGGATGTTGCATATTGTTGCAGGTTCCATCCAGCGTGCGATACATCATGTGGAAGCAGTGGCTGGCCTCGCAGTTGGGCGTCGAGAGATGGGGAACGCAGCCGGACGGGACCGCTCTCGTGATGTCGTCCAACGAAAGAGTCTGACGTCGGGAGACGTCCTCGTCCGTCAGGATGAGATGCGATGACGCCCATAGGGTCTGCAATGCGTCGATTCCTCCGTGCGCCTTTACTCCCGTTCCCCCATCGTCTACGCAAAACCGTTGACGCACGACGACGATAACGGTTCCTCGATCACGCTATTCCGCCGTCATCACGTAATTGTTTGTTTGTTTCCGGTGCCCCACCCACCAAAACATGTCTGTCATCGTGTTTGTCTTTGGCGTGACGCACATTCCCCGTCTTCCCGTCTCCCTCGTCATCTGATCTGAATTAGCGTGCGGTAGCGTACCTCTGCCGCCCGTGCCGGTTCGACGGCCGAGCAAGTGGAAACCTTGGGAATGGGAGCACCCGACCGGGTTGTTGTTGAAGACGCCCCCGCCGTCGATGACGACGACGACGACGGGAAGCCAGACACCGAGGTGCCGCCACTGCCTAATTTGATAATCTCAATTTGAGGCAGACGAAAACCAGTCTGTCCTACCGCTAGGCGTGGTTGGTCCGACTGTGAACGGAGACGCCGTACTTCTGAAGGTCGTCGTCGTCGTCGTCGCAGCTGAGGACGTTGTGGAGGTTGAGGAGGAAGAGGGCGAGACAAAGCCCGTCGTCGAGGATGGAGATGCAGAAGATGAGGAATGATGACGACAGGTGTTGCAAGCCAGCTGACAGTTCTCCTGAACGACACTTTCTTTGCCTTCTCGTCTTGCCAGCCTCTTGTCCCCACCTCCATCCAGTCCGTGTTCGCCGTGCACTCGCCGATGGACGCCCAGAATCGACACCTGCATGAGATGCCCTCCTATTTGATCTGCCTCGCGAGAGTCTCTCTCTCTCTGCATATCCCTCTGTCTCTGTCCGATCTCGAGCGAGGGCTTAGTTCTGTGACGAAAGTCAAGTGATAACGTACCATTCGTGTTGATCGCAGCATCCGTTCGCAAGACACTTGAAGCTGTGAGTGATCGGCGGTGCCAACTGGGCCGTTGAGGACTCTGCATGAGTGCACTTGATGATGATCAATCAAAGTTGAAAGCTGCTGCACTTTTCCCACCTTCACCCTACAAGTTCATCAACCTGTCTGCTGCACTTTTCCCGCCTTCTCCCTACAAGTTCATCAACCTGTCTGCTGCCCTTTCTTGCCCTTCCCCTGCTTATCGCCATCTCATCGCGCTCACGTTCTTGCCCTTCTCTTCTTGAACTCTGACATTTTGCCTCTGAACTCTTTCTTCGTTTCGAAGCCCACATGCAGCTGCTGTCTTGCTTTTCTTTCGCCGTGTCGTCGTCCTCATCGCTCACGCTTTCCTACTCCTTCGTCTCTCGCTCTCTCTACCTTTCTCATTTTCCGAGACAGCGATGCACACCGACGATAAGCACGACTGTGCGCGCCTACTCGACATACACACATGCTTTTTGTAACGCGCACAGCGCGCATGCACATTCTTCTTCCTCCCCCCTACTCCGATCATCATCGTCGTCAGGATGTTGGTTCTTCCACAGCAGTGAGCAGAAAGTGTAGGCTGGCTAGCGTGAAACGTACATACAACTTTTCCTCTCTTCTTCCTGCTCGTGTTCCTGTTTTCTCTCTCTCTCGCGCGCGCGTGACAATTGCTGCTGCCAGCGACGGCGGCGGCGGCGGCGGCGGCGGCGGCGGTATGCTTTTCTCCCTTCAGCTTCTTCCTTCCTTTCTTCCACTTTGAGGGGTTGAGTGCCGTCTGGAGGAAGAATTATGAGGCGTGCCCAAACAAACAAGCATTCCTTCCCCTTGCAGCACTGGGATGAGAAATCGCGCTTTAGCCAAGCCAAGGAGACCGGTCTCTCTTCCTCCTCTTATTCTTCATCGTTTCCCCTTCAAGGCCTTCAAGTGGTAGAGACACACGATGAAAGGCGACGTATTGCCCTCTGCTCCTCAGACCAAGAGGCCAAACGAAGTAGACGGTCTAGAGAGGGTGAACGAGGGGACGAACATCACGGCGGATCTCTGGCCGGAGATTTCTTCCAGCCATCAATCTCTCTATCCGTCCGCCGTCTGTGAATTCCTTCTTGGGAGACGAACATACACACACACGTCTGGAGTCAACCTTCACCGCACTCACAATCCCTCGCAGTCTCGGGAGCAGGAAAATCAGGTTCTTCCCCGAGAGCGAGTCTCTCCTCAGAATCGTATGGTCAATTGGGGTGGGCCTGCTGCCCACTCGCTCTTTTCAGTCCACGCCCCGGGGGGAGGGTGGAAACACAAAGGGACAAGGCGGCGCATCCAGAAGGGAGAACTGACCGAGCGAGAGCAGAAACAGGAAGAGTACGGCGGCAAGTCCGGCGACGCCGATTCGAGTCTTGACGGGTGCTGGGCGAGAGGCGAAGGACGACGCCGGGGGTTGTTGCCAGGACGACGATGACGACGATGATGACCTCAGATTGGAGCCGGACTCCGATCGACCACTCCGCGTTCGCATCCTCGCGTCCAGCTCGCCATCACTGTCGGCAGCCGGGGGGCACAGCTCGAAGGAAGTTGAAGCTACGGGAATGGCCGGCGAGAGCTTTTCACCACCGAGTCGCGCTCGTTCGGATCGTCTCCTGCGCATCGCGAGGCGTGGGACGACGTTCTCTCTGCTGAAATCGACGGGGTTGTTCTCGTCGGAGCTCTTGTTCTGCTGTCTTTTGAGGGAGGAATCTCGCTCGTCCTCTCACATGCCGGTAGGCGGGGTCATGCACACATCGCCAAGCGGCGTACGCGTCAAGCGGGGCGAGTCACGCGGTTCGGACAACGGAGAGACGGGTAGGTTGGTAGTGCAAGTAGCAAGGCGATGACATGTCGAGAATAAGGCCAAGGCCGCCATCTGCTCTTCCTCTTCTGGAGCCGAACGAGCAGCAGCATCTTCAGATAGGGGGAGATAAAACAACACGTTGGGTGCAAGACAACACGCCATGGTACGACCCGTCGCCGCCGCCGCCGCCGCCGCCGCCGCCGCCGCCACCGCTGTCGTCACCGCCGCCGTCGCATGCATGAAATGGAATGCGGCAGAAGTCGTTGTCGACTCGGCTAGCTGCTACTACGACGCCTTTCCGACTGGAATCGGGGTGACCGACAAACAACAAAGTCTCTGCACGCCCCCCTGCTCGGCTGCTCCTGGCACCAAACATTAACGACGGCTAGGACGGACGCCGTCGCCGCCACCTTAACGGGACGAGAGGGGACGCCTTTTAGCCATCATAGTGCGCGCAACATGCTTCTCCTCCCTCTCTCGTGCACGCCGCGGAATGGAGACGGGCGGGCAAAGAGAATAAGAAGAGAGAGAGAGAGGAAGGAGGAGTAGGAGGGGGAGGAGGAGGAGAAGGGGAAGGAAGGGGGGGGGAGGAAGAGAAGTTGGCACCACGCCACACACACGCATATGTACACGCGTGCGCGCGCGCGTACTGTTTGCTTGCCATCAATTTCGGTCAATGGAACGCGCGCACTCGCAATCACTTGTTGTTGTGCGCACTGTATTGTGGCGGAGCGAGGAGGACAGTGGAGCGAGAAGGAGGGGGCGATGCCTCTGACCCTCCTTTCCTTCCTCTCTCCCTCCCCTCCCCCTCTTCCCTCTGCTTCTGCTCGCTCGCCACACGCCCAGTGGGAGAAGGGAAGCTGGCAAGAGGGAGGGGTAGCAAGCAGCGGAAAGAGACGCCCCCCCCACCCACCACAACCACCTAGCACTTCCCGGCCAGGTGCAAGAGAGAGGGGAGAGAGAGAAATAGAGATGGCCATCTCGCGCCTGACTGGGCCGCAGAAGGAAGAGGAGAAAGACTCGCTGCTGCTGCTGCTGCTGCTACTGTGCTGCAGGGAGAGCGGAACAGCGCGACGCACACACAGCGGAGAGGGAACAGGGAGGAATGACATGATGACACGCCACCGCCACCCGTCCGTACACTTCCTCCCGCGGACTGCTACTCGTCCCTGTAGCAGTCTGCTACCACTCAACAGCAACATTGTCGTTATATGACAGTCGTCCCGAATCAGAGCAAGTCAATGGGTGCTGTTGCACTCACTCGGTTTGCGTTCCAATTCTCAAACGACTCTCTTGATAGGGGGAGGGAGGCGTGCGACCTCTTCCATCTCGGCGAGAGATGCTCCGGAGTTGACGGCAGAACAACATTAGGGGTGGGGAGGGGGGGGGACAGCCTGCGACACGCTGACCGATCTGGGAGGAGTCGTTTGCTAATACACCACGAAGAGGTGACAGAGCAAACGGGCACCACAAGAGACGCGTCGTTCCCTTGGGTCAGGGTCGCTCTTCCCGTCCTTCCCTATGGTTCGCCCCCACATGCAGCAATGTAATGCAGCATCATCGTCTTGTTCGCACGCCAGAGATGGAACAAGCCTTGTCTTGCTCGCTCGCTCGCCCGTCCGCTCGCTCGCTCTCTCCTCTGTCTCGCACAGTCACGCGCCGCCGCCGGAGAGAGAGACTAGTATGAGAGAAGCAGAAAGAAGAAGAAGTAGCGGGCGCGGAGTGGTGGTAAGCAGGGAGAGTTAGTATGCATACACACACAGGGGAATAGGGACGGGAACACAACGGACGACGGGGGGAGGCGAACGGAAGAACGGTCTTGCTCCCTGCGCGAGCGAAGGGGCGCTCCCCAATTGTCCCCCCCCCCTCCCTGTACCGTTGTACACCGCCAAAAGTTCCCCTCTAGTCGACTCGTGCGCCACTGGCGGCCACCATTGTGCCATCTGCAAGGACCGCATCGCGCGTCGCTGCCGCCGCCGTCGTCATCATCACCACGGGCATCACCGCACTTGACGTGCTATACATACTGTTTCGTGCACAGCAACAAACGCTCTTCAAAGAATTGCACGCAGCCGGCGTCGCACTGCGCACTTGTGTGGCAGCAGCAGCAGCAGCAGCAAAACAACTCGTCGCACGACAATTGGCGAGCATGGCTATTTGCATGGCACGGCATGCCAACATTGTCATGTACACCATCGAAACTTCTCAACTACCAAGGAAGACGGCTGCTGCTGTGTCACTGGTACTGCGACGCATCGTTGCAAAGTGCAGACCCAAGTCGTGGCAGTAACACGAATACGACCGCTTCCAGGCGAGCACATGAAACGGCGACCTTCGAGGAGAACAACGCTCACAAGTGTTGCACACGGAGCAAAACGACTCGACCATTAGCAAGACGGCGACGACTCACTGCCATCGCGCCCATACTGCCGACTCGTGCACGTGCGCGCGCGCTTCACAGACCGTTGCGAAAGACTGTTTTCATCGCCGTCGTCGTCGTTGTCGTCTTGCAACCTACTTCGCAACATCGATATCGGGAAAACTGCTCTCGGACGGCGTTGCGATCACCGTAGCACGCAACAGTGTGCATGCAGCAACATCTCTCTGCAACAACAGCGCCACTTGAGCGCCAACGTCATCACCATAATAGTGGTGTCAACAGCAGCAACCACAACAACACGAACTCGACCCGCTGACTGACTGACACAATGAGACTCGACAGAGAGAGGAGGGAGGGAGTGCTGCAGAAGCAAAGGTCATCCTTGCAGTACTGCTCCTTCGGCAGTAAACTGGTGAAAGTACGGGCAAACGTGCCCTTGATGTCAGCGGAGAGGGGGAAAGGAAATGGTGTTGATCAGGTTGACTCTGTTCAGTAGCTGAAAAGCAAGAAGAAGAAGAAGAAGAAGAGGCGAGACGGAGGAAGGGAGGGACGCACTGGACGGAGGAGGGAGAGGAAGAACGCGCGCGCGTCCGCCACCGCAAACAATGGTCTTCCTGCCCCTTCCCCCTCCAGGCAATCGAGGGGAAACAGTGAGGCGGCGGCGGCGGCGACGGCAGCAATGAAGAACAACACGTGCCGAACAGAGTCATCTTCGGAACGCGCGCGCGCACACACACACGCATGCCTGCGCGCACACGCACATATTGTGTCAAGTGTCTCTTCTTTCCTCTTCTCCAGAGTGTGCGTGTGACCTGTACAGTGTCGCTCGCGACGATGTATATTATTTCAAGAGACAATGCCACTCCTTTTCTTTCGTGTCTGCTCAGAAGCACGCCTCTACGAGGAACCATTGCGTCGTCGAGGAGATGGTCGCCGCCGACGATGAGGAGGGCTGCAATTTTCGAAAAGAGTGCGTGAAAAATGCGCCACCACCGACGTCGTCGTAATATTCGCTTACATTGTTCTGCTCCGCGGCCAGGTATTGTTCGAGCGCGCGACGG
>JACMII010000001.1:7654-21120 GCA_014805405.1 Bunonema sp. RGD898 | reverse complement strand
TCAAACTGGTCCGCGAGCCAGATCGAGTCGCACGTGAAGAAGTAGTCGCCCACCATCTGATTCACCTGAACAGCTTGTTCTCCGTCTCATTCCGGCACGAGCAAGGACCTGCTCTGCGTAGAACTGCGTCCGTGCGCTGGGCGTCGTGCAATTCGGGTCGCCGTAGACGAACTTCGCGGCGCTTCGAACGATGGGCGGCATGACGGCGAACGCCGTGTCGACACATCTAGTTCGACGCATGTCACATAAGGTCTCTTTGCGAATCGACAAACTCGTGAAACTCGTCCCGGCTCAGCCTCGGCTGCTCCTGCTTGTCAAAGTACGACGCCAGGTTGTAGATGTTCCAGAAGTTGCCTGCCGGTTGTTGCGTACTTTCAAGCAGGGGACAGAGAGCACACCTTCGTCATGATTGATGCCAATCATCAGGTCGACGTGCTTCGCAAACATGTTGTTCCTGAGTGCCACGAGAGCGTCCTCTCCGGCGAAGAAGTTCGGGTCCTTGGAGACGATCACGAAGGGGAACTAATTGTTGTTGTTGTTGTTGTTGTTGCACTCTTTTCGAACCAATGCTCACCTCCAAGAAGTGCAGGCCAATGTTCCAGATCTGGGCGGTCAACTGTTCGGCTGGCACGGCTCTCAGACATCGCGCCACGGCCCGCAGTTGGGCTTGCGATGGGCCGGCGGGAGGGGGCGATCCGTCCCGAGTGGGAGACACTCCGTTGTAGCACCCATTCAGTTCGGCCAGCTTCAGACTCTTCTCCAGCGCTCGCTCGGGCAAGTCCAGGGACCAGGCGTTGTCGAGCGAGCCGGACTGCAGGATGCCGCGCTTGAAGAGGCCCTGTGATCGGGGCGCGATCAGGTGGGCGACGATCGACGAGGCGCCCGCACTCTCGCCGAAGAGAGTCACGCTGAAACGATGCCGGCCTCCTCCTCCTCTTTCGTTTTTATGGCTGCAGCGAATTGAACCGAGAACGGCCCTCCCCCGTAATGGGCTGCGATTCAGTTCGCTCCCACCGCTCGCTCCCACGCACAAGGCGTTGATTTCCGGGCGCAACCTCCATCTCGGTGGCAACGACGACAGCGGGAGACAGCACGACATGATATGAAGAAGAGAGAGAGAGAGAGACCTGTCCGGATCTCCGCCAAAGTATGCGATGTTGTCGCGGACCCACTGCAACGCCAGCTGCTGGTCCAGCATGCCCATGTTTCCGGGCGCCTCCTCATTTCCGAGATAGAGATAGCCGAAGGGGCCGACGCGGTAGTTGATGTTCACGACGACCACGTTGCCGGTGACGGCGAGCGAGCGTCCGTCGTAGAGCAGCAACGACGGGCTGCCGTACCAGTAGCCGCCGCCGAAGAGCCACACCATCACCGTCAGCTTGGTGGCGCCGGACACGGCCGGCGACCAGATGTTCAGCGTGAGACAGTCCTCCGAGATCGGCGTGTTCGCGTTCCACATCTCCGATCCCCAGAACGTGGTGTTGTACGTGTCTCGACCCTGAACGGTGCGGTTCGTCTTCGCGCCGTATGCGATTGACCTGATAGCAGGCCTTCGAAAGCGTCGACGCATTCAGCGTTCCGTTCCATGCCCGGACCGGCACCGGCGGCAGGAAGCGACGCGTTCCGACGGGCGGCTCGCCGAATGGAACCCTGTGAAAGTGTCTAGTGGTCTCGGTCGATTCCTACCCCAGAAAGGAGTGCACGTGTCGACCGAGGAAGGCGGACTCGTAGCCGCGGACGACGCCGAGCGGAGTGCGCACATCGACAGGGCGCTGGGCTGCCGCCAGCTCCAGGAGAGACGTCAACGCGAACAGAACGAGTGCCAGGGTCTGCAGATGTGGAGAAGATGTTCGCGACATGGCATGTGGAAATGATGACAGACGACCCCCATGACGCAGTCGTTTCCATCTCGCAGTACGAACTATGCACCTGGACGTTCGGAAGAGGCGAGCGAGACGAGAATGATGAGGATGGCGCTGCGGATCTGATAGTGGTGGTGGTGCTGCTGCTGTTGCCACTTGACGGCTGCCTCTCCGGGGGCGCCTCGTCTTTGGGCGGCCGCCGAGCCCCCATCTCACTGACTGAACCTGCAAGAATGACCGACTTGCTTTTCGAGGAAGACACGTCGCCGTTCCTCGACTGGGATTGGCACCGCCGTTGCAAGCATTCGTACAACGTGTCCACAACCCCCTCCCCTCCTCTCGGCGAGCACGGATGATGATGAATGAGTGATTCATCGAAAGGGCAATCAACCACATCGCTCACCTCGCACGGCCCCATTGCAACCAACGCTAGCGAGCGATAATATTTGTGCTGCGGCCACTTCATTCGTGCAGCGGCAGTGGCAGCTGTAGCTCAACAAGCGCTCTCTCCCTCTCGTCGGGGGGTGGAGGGCGAAAGAGCAGCAGGGGGGCCGTCTCCCTCTCCCCTCTCGGACGAATGATTGAGGAGGCGAGAGGGGGGGGGTGGGAAGGAGGAAGGGGAGACGCGAGGACATGCAGAGCGGTGCAGGACACCCTACATTAGCACCAACTAGGCCACACACACATCGATTCTTGCATACGGAGATGGAAAGACGAGACGTCCGCCTGGAGTCTTTGCCGTCTCTTGTCGTCTCGTCACACACACCCCCCTCATCGGTTCCTGACGTCACGGCTATCATTACGATAATCATTATTCGCTCGGACTGGCTATACGCTAGCTTTTCCGAGTGGACGCTCGACGCGCAGCGACAGACAAGAGGGGAGGGATAGCGCTGTGGTGGTGGTGGTCGTGGCGACGTCTGGTCGTCTCGTCCCTCCTCTTTGGCCTCCTTTTGAACCCCCCCCCCTTCCCCCAGAGAAGGAACGAACACACATCATCGCGTCGTCATCTAATCTCCGCCGCGGTCATCAAGAGAGAATCCCCTGAATCTACGTCGCGCGCCAGCCACGCCACGTCTTCTCTTGAGGACAGTCTTGCAGACGGCCAGCTGGGAAATACGATCTCGTGAAGGAAAGCATTTGACACGCTTGTGTCGTCCCTGCTCTTTCCCTCTCTGCTGCCTCGCTCGTCGAGCTCGCCTTTTAAGCGATGAAGGGAGGGGAGGGGAGCGGGAACACTCGCTCACGTATCATCATCATCATCATCGGTGGGAACCCCTTTCTACGTCACACGCACACGTGCAAACGTCCACATCACTTCGTCTTCTGCGGCTTATTTCATTTGAGCCACATCAAGTGACGCCGCCCATGCCATAGTGGTGAGGGATGTTGTTGCAGTGGCAGGACGAGAGCAAATGACGACAACTATGAGAGGGAGATGGAGCACTTTGGAGAGAGAGAGCGAGAGAGCGGAAAGAGTGAGTGGGACGAGCTGACGTAAACACCGCACTGCGTGTCGGCAGTCCATCTTCCTCTGGAAAGAGAAAGAGAGCGAGAGACTGGAGCCCACATGCTCTCGCTCTCTATCTGCAGGGTGAATTCATTCATCGTCTCCACTCCCGCAACTCTTCTCTTCCTGAGAGACGAGTGGGGAGACGCGGCCAAGAGTGACGCGAGAGACGAGGCCGTGTCTCCCTCTCTCCCCCTCCTCCTCTCATTCAGAACTCTGAGGTTCTCCTCTCTCTCTCGGCTGCAACACCAAAGGACGTGGGAAGGGGGGCGCCTCCTTCTTCTTTTGTCTCTCTCACATCCCCAGAAGAGCGAGAGTATTCCCCGCGCTCCTCAAGAAGAAGAAGGCCCAAAGAAGCGAGCGGGCCCTGCCATGGGACAAGCGACGAGAAGTGGCCGAATAATCAAGGCCGCTCTAGGCGCATGACCTGAAACTGTGCATGTGCGCGCGCGAACGTCTGCAGCGCGATGGCAGCAATGATCACAGCGGGTGCATGGCGCCGACAGACAGATAGTGATGGTCCTGATTCTTCTCGACAAACGTCGCTCTTTCGGCGATCACCGCCAGTTCCGGAATACGTCGCTTCGAGTCAAGGAGTCGGAAGGAGGGTGGAAGGAAGACAAACCGACGAAGATAAACCGACGAAGTCGAAACGCAGGACAGAGTGGGCGAGCGGGAGAGAGCAATCGAGGGATGTGCCACCGTCGTTGCTTCGAATGTCAATCAGCCAGTGGCACAGGAATCTACTCCCCTGCTTCACTTCTTCTTCTCCTCCTCCTCCTCCTCGATTCTCGTCTCCAGCGCCTCCTTCCGGTCTGGCAGCGGCAGTTGTCCACGACAAAGAGAGATCGGGACGAGGACAAACTTCCGCCCTCTCCCTCTCGACTCCAGTCCAGCAGACCGAGAGGGGGGAGAACGAGTCGGGAAAGGCAGGCGCGAGAGCTGAGGATTGGCGCGCGCGCACACACACACACACACATCGAGTTCTCTCTCCTCCCTCCTCTTCGCGCCCCACTTCTTCTTCTTCTTCTGCCAACACGTGTGTGTGTGGTGGTGGGGGGCCTTCTTCCCTCTCTCCCCTCTCGGCACGGCGCGCAAATCCAATTGACGTCTGGCGCCGGCAGACGGGGGGAGGCGAGGAGAGTGAGGAGGAGCCCTGAATAAGGGGATAGCAGGAGAGAAGAGTCCGCATCGCGGCACAACCCCTCGAGCAGACCCTATCATCGCATCCCTCTCATCACGGTTCACTTGTCCAGCGGGTTATCCAGAGGGTTCGGCCTCATGAGAAGAACGCGGAGAAGACGGCTTCTCCCTCGTCTGCGCTCCCATCACTTGCACTCAGTCGCTCGATTCAACCGTCACGACAGCAGCGAGTTTGAGACGCACATCTCCCTCGACTTGGATCGTCACGGCAACTAGCACAGAGCGACCGGTCACGACGCCATAGCGTTCAGAGCCGGAGAAACAAGCGAAAGACAGACCCTGCGGTTTCGTTCATCTTCTCACCTAGCCCCCCTGCGACATAACTCTTTCGCAGGGGGATTATCCGCAAGACGCCGACACTCCTGATAAGCGGATCAGCAGTTGTTGACAGCAGGCAGTAAGGCAAAACAATCGGATATACAGACATGTCCTACAGGATGTGTGCGCGCGCGCGACTTTTCTGCAGCACATCGGCCCGCACGTTGCAGGCAACGCAAATGACAGAAACGAGCGCTCGGGGGTTTCCGCATGTGAATGGCAGGCTCGACACGAAAAGAAGAAGAATGGCATCGTTGTCTTCTGCCTTCACTCCTTCTTGAGACCCGCCTCCCTCCTATCATATGCAGCGGCGCAACAGAGGCAGTGGTGCGAAGACGGGGAGAGAGGACGAAGAAGGAAAAAGCCCCGGAGACAGACACGCGCACACACACACTCTCTCTCACACACAATGAGCGAGCGCAGAAGAAGAAGAAGAGGACTCCCGGGGGGCGAATGCCAAGCAGGGAAAGAAGAGGGACGAGCAGACACCCGGCGAGCGAGACACTAAGAACCAGCAGCACTTTCTTCATCCCTCCCGAGACGCACTCGCATTATTAAGAGTCTGCGGCGGCGGCGCCGCTGCCGTCCGCTTCTTCAGCCCCTCCTTCTTCCTTCTTCTCCTCGCGCTCCTTGCAGAGAGTGGCGAGGAAGTCGTGAACACCCGGCGACACGGCCCCGTCCGCGGCGTCGTCCTGGAGATGGGCGGGAGCGAAGTGGATGACTTATTCCTCACTCACCTTCTCGTAGATCTCCAGATGCGCCTTGCCCTTCCAGACCAGTCCGCACCGGAACGCCGCGTCGTTCTTGATCAGAAACTTAGCCACCTTGCCCAGGCAGTCGTGCACCTGAGTTACAACAACAACGTTGCTCGCCAATCGGCCGCAGACGCAGGCGGCACCTTGCTGAGGACGGTCAGCGGCAGCGGCTTCATCATCTTCGAGATGTCCTGCTGCATGTAGAACGAGGGCTTCTGGAAGTCGCCGTTTCCCTTGAACCAGCCGATCACTTCCTGCAACGTCTCTGTAAATGTCAAAACGAAACGGAGACCTTGTCGGCGGCGCTGAAGAAGAGATGCGCCCACGTGAAGAAGGGGAAGCCGGCGCCCTGAGGATAGGTCGTGATCAAGTGCAGGGGTGCGTCGCGAGGCACCGACCCATATTCAATGATCTGCATTTATCTGAGATTCACACGATCGAAAACGTCGCAAACATCAATGTCGCCCGACTCGGGCGCCTTCTTCCGGTCGCCCAGCTTCTCCGACTCGTCGACGGACGGCCTAACCGATATTGTGGGCTTTCAAATGACGGAAGACAAACTCTGGCGCCTGGACGGCCGCGTAATCGGCGGCGTCGACCTCGTATCTGACCAGCATCTTGAAGGTGCCGAACTGGTATGAGACCAGCTGTGTTTTCCACGCTATTTTAGCACTGAAATTGGGAAGAGGGCACCTGAAAGAAGGGCCCGGTTGCGTGGGCGAGCCGCGGCTTCGTCACTTTGGTCTTGATGCCCTGGTCGAAGGTGACATGTCCAATCTCCATCAAGTCGGACGCCTCAACTCTAAAGGCGTCCGACGTGATCTTATTATATCATCGCAACGCAGCAGGACTCGCCTGTGCATCAGGATCGTGTGCCCGATGCGCTCGCAGTCGATTCGGAACAGACCGTCGCCCGCCTCCTGTTGCTCTCCTCCGTTTCAACCGCACGCCCCCTCAAGGAAGGTCACCTGACAGAAGGCGAACAGCTTCTGCAGATTGACCGCATCGGTGATGATGTCGAATTGGCCAAAGTCCAGCGGCTTCTTCTTCTTGTCCGAGAGCAACTTCGCTGCCAGAATCGCGGCGTCGAGCGATCCTTGTCGCACTTTTAGATGGTTCACGTCGTAGATGAGCACGCCGTGATCCTGGCGCAGTTTCCCGCCCGGCCAATAGACGAGCGATGGCGGCGCGCCAGGCACGAGAATCGTAGGGGTGTCGTCTTCCAGCCGCCACTGATATGAGCCCTCGCGTTGGGCGAATCGTATGGACGTCGGGCCTCCCTTGCCGGCGAGATTATTCAGCGGCAACAGACCGTACGGCTCGTCGGACAGGCCTTCGAAGAGCCAAAAATCCTGCTCGGCCATCTCTCTCTCCTCTCGCGTCGTCTCGTCCAATTGGAACACTGGTGAAGAAGCCGAGGGCGAGTGAGACGGAGGAGGCTGAGAGGGGGAGAGAGAGCGAGAGCGAGACAGCGGCCACGGCGGCGGTCGATGGATCACCACGACGACTTCACAACGCGCGGCGCACGAGAGCAGGCGAGACAGCTGCGGGGGTGGACGACGCACACACGCACAGAGAGAGTGAGAGAGCACAAACTCACTCATACACGCGGACAAACAACACGGCAGCGAAGCCGATACCCACGCATAACAACACGCAAGCCCGAGTGATGAAATGAAAATGGCTGCGCTCTACGAGATGCGTCGTCGCATCGTCTCTCATTTGCATGCGCCGGACTACAGACGCATATTTATGATGACTTTGTAAGATTGCCGATGAACTCCTACGAGGATCCGAGAAAGCGAGACGGCGATTCAATGAATGAGAGCCAGAACGACCCGCACTCTACTTCAATCAAGCCAATAAGCCCACTTGGACTTTCCCGTCAAACCGATCGATGATTAGGACGAAGAAGCGCTGGATTCAACGACCCTTCAACTGGGGCAGCCAAGGGTTCGATCCCGGCCGGAGTCAGTAACGGCGACCATGCGGATTGCGTGAAATTCCATAGAAAACGAACATCATCATGCCAGGATTCAATGAGAAAGGATAGTAAGTGACGATGGTGGATCTGGTTTTGCGATTCGACAGTCGGATTCGGCGCAACGATCATCAACTCGTCTGCCGCTCGAAATGCGATGATAGCCGCGAATTCGGTTTCGGACCCACAAGCGACAAAGAAGACCTCGTTCCAGACCTAGCAGCAAATAGATGTAACGTCGGAAAGTGAAGAAATGGACGTCGCCCTGTCCAGTTAGTCTCTACTTTTTCCGGATCAGTCATTCGTGGAATTCGGACGAAGATGAAACAGGCCGGTGTTGCCTAGCTCACCATTATCTCTCGTATTAGAGTTACCAGCAAGCTGGCGCGCCTTCGGCACGACGGGGAACAATTTCACTCGATTTTCCCGTTCAGTTTTGCACTGGGTCAACATTTTGAGAACAGCGGCAAAACGCAGACGACTACAAGTTCGTCGCACACAGACTCATCCCACTTATCGGAAGTCTAGTTGGCAAGCTGCTGCTTCAGCGAGACAGTTTTCACTGTAAAATCGACGCCTCCGGCTCAGGTGTATTTCATGTTGCCCGTCGTTCGATGACGATCTGTCCGGAAACGACTGCTGCGCTAGCGATTTCCACTTTAACAGTTGCATCGGCACCGAAATTGACGACGACGAGACGACGAGCGCCCGGAATCAACGGAGAGTGCATGTATTTCAGACACATGTGATTCGGCTCTAGTCGACACAGCATTCCCTACGGCTCCGTGTGCACGACATCGACGACCGATCCGTCTCGATGAATCGGTATGTCTACCGTTTGACGCATCGTCACCTCCCTCGTCCATCAGTCGCCACGATGATTCCCGCGCTCGGAGATCGAGCCCACCCGATCAAGGAAAAGGAGAACAACAGCAACAACGACGACGACGACGATGGAAGTGGAATTCCTTGTCCGCAGCTCGCATACGTGCGTCTATCCCAACCAGTATGTGCACACACACCACCAGCTCACCGCATGCCGATACTGTTGACTCTGCACATCTTCTCGTCAACACCGCAGCGTAGACTGGCCGAGCGCAGGGACGACACGTGTGGGGCGAGACACGAACGCGATGATCTCCCACGTTTCGCCCGTCTCTCTCGCTGTGTGCCCCGGACGAAAGTGGGAAAAGAGGGTGCAGATGAGGGGCGACGACGTTTCGTCAAAACGTGGCCTCCTCTCCGGTATGCGTGTTCAGTGAATAGCGGCAACGTCGAAAGGGGGAATGCGTCATTTCAGCGAGCCTGACATCTAATCCTCACTGCGAAAGAGAGAGGGAGGGAAAGAGTTAGAATCCTCCCTCCCCCTCCACATATATCCGGGGCGGAAGAAAGCGCGCACACCTTCTCCTCGTTTTCAGTTCGCACGTATAGAGTGTCACACGTGTATGTGTGTGTATGATGCTCGCTCGATGATGTGTCTTTTCCTGTAGGTCAGTTGGTGGGGGTGGCTGTCTTTTGCGGGCCGCAAGAAGGACGAGAGGAGAAGAAGAAGAGGAAGAAGAAGAAGGAGATGACGAAATCCGTCGGCGTCACTCAGATCCAGCCCCACTCCTTCATGTCGGTGGCCGCCTTCTGGAAGAGCTCCTCCCAGGCAGACTTCTGAACGTTTTCGCATGCAAGACGCCGACGTACGAGAGTGGGGCAACCTGATCGGCGGTCATCTCGCCGGTGTGCTGCTCCACGGCGGCGAGCAGACCGTCGACGGTTTTCTAATTGCACATTGATATGATGAGGACGCCATGGGGAGAGGAAGAGAGAAGCGAACCGGAAAGATGGCGAGAGGCACGTCCGCGTCGGCATAGTACTCCTTGAGATCGGTCAGGGCGCCCTTCCAGTTGCGGTCGTCCGACGGGGTGCTCGCGAAGGAGGCCAGTCGAAAGAGAGCGGCGAGCTCTTGCTGCGCGAGAACGGCGAACTTCTGCGATCGGCCCAGTGCGGACGGGTCGATGTCCTCGGCGCCGTAGTGCGCGGCGATGTCGGGGTGCTTCGAGAAGAGCCTGCAACAAGTGGACGTCGCACTTCGACGATGCCTCTCTCGCTCGCCGATCATGCATCATCTCTCCAATGAAGAGAGACGGACAACCCCCCCCCCCCCCCCCCGACTGGACGCTGAACAGTTACGAAGAAGAGGATGAGCATACGCCTTGTGGTAGTCGATGATCGAGTCCTTGGTGAGCTTGTACTTGGCGACCTGCGTCTTCAGCAGAACGTCCGCCATCTTAACTTTTGCTCGTTGCTGTTGCTGCTGCCTGTCGCGTGTCCTGCAAGAGTGACTAGCAGGAGGAGAATGAGGATGGAGAGGAGGGGGGATGCGGAATGTGTGCGAGTGCAGGTGGGAAGAAGCGGCGAAGGCCACGTTTCCCGTCGCGTGCTGCGGTCGTGGTTTGAGTTGCTGTTGCTGCCGGTCGCCGCCCGTCCGTCCGTCCGCTTGCCCGCCCCTTCCAGCCGACCACCGCATAGCCACCGTGAGTAATGTAACACGCAACAAGCGGCTGCACGGAGACGCCACATGGCTCGGACGGGTCGGGCCGTCTCGCTTTCGCGTCTCTCCCTCTCTTTCTCCCCCAGCCGGTGTCTACTTTGGGGTGGGTAAGAAGAATGAACCGAGTGAAGGCAGTGCAGCGAGGGTCTCTTTTTCTTTCGCCACCGTCGTCGTCGTCGTCGTCTCCTCCCCCTCCTCCCGTCCCGAGACTTGAGAGCCGAGAGGTGAAGAGACGGCCCCCCCCTCTTCAGGTGAGTGCTCTCTGCCAACCGAGAAGAAGAGCCCTCAGATTGCCACCGCTGCGGCAGCCACTATCGCTACTGTCTGCAAACCCTTCCCACGTGACCCCAAGTCAATCTGGAAAAGCCGCTCGCATAGCAAACACCGAGACGTGCCAACGCTTCGCAACAACACGACTCATCCTCGTGTGTCGTGCACGCCGCCCGCTCGGGACACGACTGATCGAGACTCGGATCACTTTCGGCGATTTCAACCAGCTCAGAGAAGCAGCGCCTCGCGTCGAGGGATCTGCCTCGACAGGCCCCGTCATTCCCACGCGACGCCCGGAACATCTGGACGAGGAGAGCGGGAACGTGGGAAAATCGACGCACCAACATCCATCGGACACGAAATCTCTAGTTTATCAATTGCCACCACAGTATCACAGCTGTCGTCCAATTATCCTGGCGTACGCGCCCTCTGGACTGCCTTCTCCGGCTGTCCTCGACTTATCATTGTGTCCTCACCAAGTGTGTTTGTGCATCAGTCTCGCATCGTCATGATGATGATGATGATGATGATACATCGTTTACAAGTTGCTCAAAACTGGAGCGCATTGAAGAGTCGAATCCGCGCTGGCTGCCAATGGAGCGCCGACTGCAGAACTGCCAGCTTCCTGGAAGACGACCAACATTGCAGATGTCCATCGCGTCCGTACTTACCACGCATAGGGCACGAAAAAGTCCGTGGTGTTCTCGTCCTCGACGTAGCGGAACTTCAGGTCGGGGAACTTGACGAGTCTACGAGCACGCACACATGGCTGAATTCCTGCCATCAACTCGCCTGTCGGTGGGCCACTGGACGGCGGCTCGCTCAATCGCTGTCAGCATCTCGGGCACGCTCGCCGACTTCGTATCCAGCGCTAGGAGACGCGAGGAGAAGTGCGCTATGACCAAGGACAGGTTTTGCAGCAGGTCCTGGAACATCGGGTGCGCCTGAAGGTCGACGATTCCGCCGTCCACTCGATCACAACAGCCTTCACCTTGAAGTCGTCGAAGAGCGCGCGTCGATGGAGCAGCGCGTAGACGAGGTTCGCATTGTGTCTAAACATTGCGGTGTTCTTTTTGCCTTTTCGCTAGCACAACGCGTGGATAAGTGGTTGTTTGCTCGTTGCTCGAACCCCTGCTAGTGCTGCTGCAGCTGCCCCCGAGAGAAGAGATTGTATTTGTCCCCTTCCTTCTGTCTACATTGTGCCGCTCGTTGCCCACACACAGTCCGGGATACATGCGGGCTCGCGTTTTTCAGCGCCTCTTCTCCGTCGCCAGACCGTGGGGAAAGGCGCTTTCAGGACACAGCTCTCAAACATGAAATCTGCGAATTGTGTTCGGAGGAAAGAGAGAGAGAGAAAGAGAAGAGTCAAGTCAAGGCGGAGATGAAATGCGATCCTGAATGAGGAAGTGACTCTGGGCACCTCGCCCAAGAGCCTGGTGTGTGGCGTTTCCCCAGTCGAACCGCCCGATCAAAACATAGCAATTGCACAAGCAAGTGTCGTCAGAGCTCGACGCTACGCACATCCTGCCACAGGCTTCCCGGTACGAACGACGGAAAACGACGGAGAACGAGGCGTACCTGAGGTTGTGCGACAACGCCGCGTTGAGGATCTCCAGCACCGTCCTGACTCCTTCCTCTACGACCACCAGCTCTGCGTGGAAATCCGTCACCGCCGTCCCGTCCTTCTGCCCCAGCGTCACCGCGGCGTGCTCTCTCATCTGAGCCACCAGTCTGGTATGTCGCCGGGCCAGCACTTCCAGCAGGGCGACCAGTCTCTGTGCTGCGACCGAGGCGAGCTGCTTGAACGTCGAGGCCATGTTTGCCAGGACCGCCAGACAATGCGTGTGCAGATATCGGTCCCTTCCCTTAGCCGCATTCCGTTGGATCGCTCGCGAGAAGACGACCACAAGTAGGCTTCCGAGGGAGATGTTCCCGACCGCTCGGTCGCCTCCTTCGCACCAGTCCACGTCGGACACCGTCGTCTCGTGCACCAGACGGCAGAAGAAGTCGTCTTCGGATAAAATCAGCAGCACGATCAGCGCCAGATATGTATGATGCTGTTGTCCGGACGGGCGCGGTTGTTCCACTCCATTTTGGAGGACACGCGTCACGGGCACCACCAGGTTCTCAATGTTGATTCGTGCAAGGGTGTAGTTCCGAAAGCCCAGGTTGGAATGAAGGAGTTGGTAGAGCAACATCATCGGCGGCTCCTGAATTCCGTTCACTAGGGACAGAGTCCGTCGATCCGATCAAACCTGTTCAGCCGTCGCGCACAATCGATTGTACAGGGCACCGTAGTCCATGGCGAGACCCGAATTCGACGCCAGTTCCGTCGACACCTCTGCAATGTCGTCGATCGCCGCGGTTGCCGACTGATCAAGACCAGAGTCTCTGACCTTGAGCGTTTTTGAACACGGCCAGCGCATGCTTGTACGGGTTCGGATGCGGTCGACCGACCAGGATCGGCTCCGTCGTTGGGTGACAGACCAGCGTGAGGAGCAAGATCAGCGAAAGGTTCCCGAGGGTCGGCGCCGCCTGTACATCGTCCGCCTCGTCCTACAACCTTGTTCTATTCGAAAAATTGCGCAGAAATAAGATACGCTGTCGTTCGAATTCACGCCGGCCCCGCTCACCACCGAACTCATCATCGACCACATGGATGCTGCAAAGTCATGTTTGGTCAAATAAAATGCGCAAAACGATGTTACAGGCAATTCCGAGGACGATGCTCTCGCTCTGCTTCGATTTCGCCGGTCGAAACTCTGTGTTGTGAGTTAAGTAGTTTGACAAGAGTGCGCCGCAAAGTCGAGCAGGTCCATCGCTAAAACGCTTGACAGTCGTGTGAATACAAACTGACAAGCGAACGCACTGAATATGTGACAGGAGGAGCATCCGAAAAATGGCGCTGTTCGGTTCCAGTGATTCACGATAAAGCTGTCCGCTTGAAAGAAGCAACAGACATCGGACGGATTCGAGGTGGAGCGCCAACGTTGTTGGACTAAGATTTCGTTTCACCGAGTGA